>SADC01000635.1:0-41101 GCA_004194705.1 Ditylenchus dipsaci | reverse complement strand
AATCCGAACACAGTATAGGTCGAATCGCGGTAAACGTGATGGCGTCTTGCTCCGGAACAACTAGCTTCACTTCCGCCGATGAAGCATACTTATGGAGCTTTAACGTTCTAAAAAGAGATATGAGTCATAATGAAAGCGACATGCCTTGAAAATACACATACAGATTCCCTTCCACTGTCGACAGTATAGTCAAGGCTCCATCCATTCAACAAGTGATTGACATTCTCCAAAGCATCAGAAAAGATGGAAGGAACAGCATCGTCATCACCACCAAACACAATTTCCGAGAAGACTGATAGCTGTAGCAAGAACAACAACTTCGAACAGGAAGCACCAAATCGAAACATAGCACCTCAAAATACAACAGCCGTAAACATAATTGAATGACACGACTGACAGCTACATCTCCAAAAACAATAGTGAAAGGGCTGTATATACGTATATGAACCACCGATACTTTTTTGCGCAAATCCCCTTTTTAGCGCAAATTTTTGTTGGGCAAAACTTTTTGGGAGGGGGAGGAGGTGGTACTATTAGAGTTAATACGGTAGATTAAAAATTTTCAACTTTTTTGAAAAATTTTAACATCATCATGTAGCCACGCTCTTCTAGTTTTTAATAAGGTATCACTTATTGGACCCTACCGGAGTATACCCCCCCCCTAAATGAAAATTTTTTAAAAGTGTTTAAAAACACCCTATATCGACCCAAATTGCTCGGGAGCTCAAAAAAGACATTATTTTTGAGTTCTGGTTAATAAAAAATTCAGTTTTGGACATTTTTTAAATTTCGACCATTTGCCTGTTTTGGCATGTTTGGTCACTGGAGCTGGTCAAAAATAGCGGGGTTATAACCGAGTGGCGCCAAATATAATTTAAAAACTCTGTAGAGGCAAATTAGCTAGAAGAAAGCTGAGCTCTGGCAGACTTAAATAATAATTTTTCAGCTCAGCATTATAGTATGTATGGCCAAATATTACCAGGCATGCAGAAAAAACCATTTGACGATCAGTGGAGCTTCGAGATTGACCATTATAAAGATCGTAAACTTAAGATTCAATTCAGGGATGACTCTAAACATGAGTTACATACTATTTTCAGCATTATTTCACAAGTGTGTAACACCATAAATTGTGCGATAAAATATTTTTGTAAATATATTATGTCTTTTAAAACTAGCAAATACGTTAGAAAAATGTCATGTATTCTTAACAAGCGTCTGCCTATTAGGCAGTGCCTAAAACAAGCCTGTTAAACGGCATGCACGCTGCCGACAGGAGTATTTCGAAAGGCGGGTACCAGGTCAATTCAAAAAAGAATTATGTGTAAATGCAAATTTGTCGAGTAATTTTTTTAGATAAGTATTGAAACACAACTCCTTTGCGTGACAGTATGAGTGGCTTAGTGGTAAAGCGGCGGCGGACTGTGTTGGTTTTGGTTATTAGATCGGTTCGATTCCGTTCGGAAGCAACATTTTCACTTGCTTTTACGAAAATGCGACATTTTAATTCTGGACCTGGACCGAATTCCGGACCTCTCATGACCTAGTACCCGCCTTTCAAAATATTCCTATCGGCGGCTAGCATGCTCCTTTAAAGGAGGGAGGAATTTTCGGTATTTCGGAATTTCCGAGCTACAAGATAAGTGTAAACACAGAATGACAAGGAATGAAAAATGTAATAAACCTCCCCCTTTTTTTGACTAGAACTTCAGAGTTAGGGCCATTTCTTGATTCACAATTTTAAGATTTTTCGGGGTTTGAAAATCAATTTCCCATGGGGGATCAAAAGAGTCTTTACGGCATTTGTCAACATGTGTACCTACCTGGCCTTCTGTGGACATCTAGTTAATTATTATTTTTGGTGAAAGCGTGCTGCTGAAGCAGACGCCACATCCACCTTCCCCTAAGAGTAATTTAAAAGTTCAAATGGAGAAAGCTTTTGAAATTTGTTTCTACTATAGTTTCTACTTTTTTCATTATATGAATCGCGAAGATGTTCAAACATTAAGATTAAGTCTGGTGCATATTGACAGAAATATTGGCAGTAATGATTCATCATGCAGTCAAACCTCGATAAGCCGGCACCCTAGGGACCGACCTTAGGGTGCCGGTTCATCGAGGTGCCGGTTTATCGGGGTGTATTTTTCCTTAAAGTGTCGAGTACCTGGCCAAATTAAGTGTCGACAGGGTGCCGGTTTATCGGGTGCCGGTTTATCGAGGTTCGACTGTACTGTATTTGGAATTAGCGAAAAACAGATAAAAACCATGGCCAAAAGTTAGTTACGAATTTCTGCCACTTTAATGTGTTTCGGTTCTTGTTCATCTAAGGCTCGTATCAAGCATTTGTAAAAGAGAAATTGCATCGGTGACACATCTCTAAAGAGTTAAATAAGAGTTTTGACTAGAATTGGGATAATGGGATATGCGGACATGTTTTTTCAAAATTTTTATTAGAGTGATTTTCTGCACAAAATCAAAAATTTAATTTAAAGGATTCCATGCATTAATAAAAAAATCATCATTAAAATTTATAATGTTCTCATCTTAGCTAATTCAGAAACGCACAACTCATAGAAAGAGTTTTACGGGGGTATCTATACAAGAAATCAAACAAATTAAATCCAGAGATGAAACAAAAAAATTCTATGCTAACGACCACAATCCTTGCACCCTCCATGGTTATGTAAGCCAAGAATAAATACATTTTTATACGTGGATTGCAATCAAAGCTCCTAGAAAGTAGAAGAATCAGTGTACCAGTCAATAATATAAGCCAAATATAGAGTTGGCAGGCAGATAACTTGGATAAAAGGGTTAAAATTTTGCATTTGAGTTACCGTATTTCCATAGTTTCTCCACCCCTCTGATCTCTCACCGCTGTCAACTTCGCTTAAAGATAAAATTCTGCAAAGTTGTTTAGCACTAGCAATTTTCTTTTTAGATTTCGGATTTTCATCAAAGAGTATCGAGATCGACTTCAAAGTCGTCCGATTTTTGAGTGGTAAAAAAATCACTTTCCGAGGGGAGAAATTACAGAAAAGACATGATACTCAAAATAATTAAAACAGGCAGTACTTGTTTTGTACATCAATAAAATGTTATTCCTCAGTCTGCACCTCTTTTCATCGGCGACCAGATTGTCAACTGTTAGTGTAGATGATACCACTTCTGTCTCCTTCGTAAAAAATCACCACTAAAAACAAATGTTTGTAAAAAGCGGTCCAATATTATTTTTGCAGTAATCTATTTTTTAAACGAAAAAATCATGAGGGGGGACCAAGGCATCTTTTTTTCGGGACGGGTGCAAACCATGATATTGCAAAACGGCAAAACGACAAGAAAACGGCAAAATTTTCAAAAAAGAATTAATTTTGAGAACGGCAAAAAACGGCGAAATTTCTCGAGAGAAAATTTTGCCGTTTTTTCCGTTTTTCGAGTTTCGGCATCAAGCACCAATGTTTTGTTGGTTTTTGATGTCTCTGATCTATGTTTAATGGAGAATCAACACTTTCAGACCTTCCACACACTAATCATAAACACAATCAGTAGTACAGTCGAGTCTCGACATAGTGATCACCCTGCGGACCCAGTAAAGTGATCCCTATAATGAGCTGATCACTAAATGAAGGTCTATTTCTAGTATACAGTCGAACCTTGATAAGCGCGCCCCCCAAAGAAGGAGCCCGAGGTGACCGCTAATCGAGCTTGCCCTTATATCAAGGTTTCTTGAACCGTCAAAAGCCATCAGTGCCCCTATATCGAGGTTTTATCATTTCTCGATTCCCTAATAACAGTAAGCAACAATAAAAATCAACAAACAATCAATTCGTCGCAGTAAAATAAAATAACTTCGACTTAGCACTCGAAGTACATTAAAAGGGCATGCCCATGCTAATAAGAAGTGGTGCCCGGAAATTCAATTTTTTTCATACTCATTAAACTTCTGTACGGATTTTTTCAACTTGGTTTTGGACAATACTTTTTCTGGCACAAAAACCTTTTTTTTGGCGCAAATATACTTTTTCTGGCGCAAATTTT
Source organism: Ditylenchus dipsaci (assembly GCA_004194705.1). Lineage (NCBI taxonomy): Eukaryota > Metazoa > Nematoda > Chromadorea > Rhabditida > Anguinidae > Ditylenchus > Ditylenchus dipsaci. Next base: position 37,063 of record SADC01000635.1, on the reverse strand, counting down.
TGTTTTGCGTCGTTAGATTGAAAATTTTCAACTTTTTTTAAAAATTTTAACATCATTATATAGCCCTGCGACTCTAGTTTCTAATAAAATATTTTTTTTACATCACCTATGAAAAAAAATGTATTACAAAAAGCTCAAAGTATGAACCAAATTGTTGTTCTGATTTTGTTCATACTTTTACTTTTTTGTGTTACATTTTTTGAAGATGATGCAAAAAATGATACCTCATTAGAAACTGGAAGAGCAGAGCTACATGATGATGTGAAAAGATTTCAAAAAAGTTGAAAATTTTCAATCTAATGATGAAAAACAAAAATTTGCGCCAAAAAAGTATATTTTGCGCCAAAAAAGTGTTTTTGCGACAGAAAAAAGAATTGTCCCTTGGTTTGTAACAAAACAAGGACTAGGATTTATTTAAGGTATGGTTTTGTTAGAAACAAGTTGAAAATTTGTACAGAAGATACATGATTCGGAAAAAAAATTGAATTTCAGGCCACTATTTCTTATTAGCGTGAGCATGCCTCTTGAACACCTTCGACTTCGAGTTCAAGTTCGAGTTCGGATCATTGTCTATATGAACACCTTTGGTTTGAATTCAAAGTTGAACTCAAACTGGAAGTCGAACTCAAAGTACGTGAACAAGCCATAACAAAAAATGATTGACGTTCGAGACGGAATAGGTTCGAGAAGTTGAAAAACAAGCGCGTTAAACTCGCAAATTTTTCAAAGAAAATTCGGCGCTACTGTAATATACCCCCCCCAAAAATCGACCTACTGTCATATACCACCACCCCCTCCCCCCCCCCAAAAACCGACTTTTCTAGGGATGGTCAAAAACCATTTCTACACAATAATTTCGCCATAAAAGGAGCAGAAAACCAATTTAAATGGGATTGCGGGCTGTATTGGGAGGGGAAGGGAATAATACAGGGCCACTTCTTGAGATGGTTGGGATCCTTAGAGTACTAATTCTCTAAGCGTCTAAGGGTACTTTCAAACCCAGGAACTTGTGGTGCAGGCATAAGTATAAGTACTTTTCATGGACCAAGCCCATCACCGGGGTGGACCTCGCGGGTTTACTGATAGGCCTAGCACTTATTGAGTGCTAGGCTGAATTTTTGGATGGCGGCCTCTGGCCCGGCCTTGTAGAACGAGGGGAAATGTTCTTCGACGAAAAAATAAAGATGTTGGACATCGTTTTGAATACTGGTGCCTACCGCATAAATAAGTCTGGTATGCATGTTTTTTCATGCATCCAGAGTCGCTTTCGAGTGATTTGTGTCTAAGGTATGTGGGTGTGCGAATCTCAACTCCAAGCCCCCTGCGCCCCCGAAGGGGGCGCAGGGGGCTTGAGAGTTAGAGATGCGCGCACTCACTTACCTTAGACATAATTCCGAGAAGTACACTTGATCATAAAATGCATATAGAGTCTATTTTGCCACGACCCGAGTTGAAAAACATGGTAAAGCAGCTAAAAAAAAAGTGGCCCCTGTATTATTCCCTTCCCCTCCCAATACAGCCCATAATCCCTTTAAACTGCTTTTCTGGTCCCTTTATGGCAAAATTATTGCATAGAAATGGTTTTTAGACACTCCTAAAAAAGTCGGTTTTGGGGGGGGTATATTACAGTAGCTTTTTGGGGGGGGGGCGGTTATAGGACAGTAGCGTCGAAAATTCAATTGCCCGTTTATCGAGGTGAATTTAGGCAAATTTTACGTTTGGGAAATTTCCGAGGTGCCCGTTTATCGAGGGGGCCCGCTTATCGAGGTTCGACTGTATCTGCTATGAAAAATTCAAAAGCAGTTTTACATGAAAATCGACGAATCTGATTGCAGGCTCTGAAATTTGCTCAGTCCGAAACCCCGTTTTACTACAAAATGTTAAACAAAATATCAAATGCTTTCCTAGATGGATTTAGAAAACATGCTAAAAACAAAAAATGTGCTGAATTTTACAAATATTGTGCTGCAATTAAATTTCTTGAACGACAAAGCTATTAGCTATACAGTCAAATATCGATAAACCGACACTCTCGTAAGGTTGGTTTTGATTAAAATGTGAGAAAACGACACCTCTTCAAACCGACACCCCCTCCATTTTAGAGTATATTTAGCTACGTTATGACCAAATTAGCTCATTAAAAATAATATTTAGCTGATAACCAATAAAACTGATATTGTTGACTTCATGAAAACTTTTTCCAGTTTGGTTGAGCAAAAAACTAGAAAAGTGAGGCGCTAAAGTTTCTGAAGAGACATGTTGGTCAGCGCACTTATGCCAAGCAAAAGCGAAATCCATACAGCCCTCACATAGATGCGCAAGCATCTCGAGTAAAAGGAATCATATTATTGTTGTTAAAAACCAATCGTCTTTTGTTGTTTCGAGTCAAAAATAAAAGTATGCTTGTTTTGTCAGTATCTTTGTTATGGTAAAACGAAAAAATGTGGATACTTGTCTATTAAGTAATATCAAGAAATGCGCAAATAGCTTTATGATTGAATAAAATTTTGCACAAAAGATACTGCAAAGAAATTTTCTGATTCCTGATTTTCCAATCTAACAGCCCTGGTAATAAAGCTCAAAGAAACGATAGTTAGAAACAAACAGTCCACCACCTTTTTTTTGTTATCGATTCGGTCGAAATCAACTAACCCAGATAGTCATTCATTATTCCACTATGTGCTTCTTATTTGGCTCAATACTTCCAGCAGCTATAGATGCATGTGTCTTCTTGGCAGGCTGCTCATCGTCCTTGTGTTTGTGTTCCCGATGGCTTGTTAGATAAGTTAGTTATAATCTTGAACAGAAGGCAATCATAAAGACATTATATGGCGACCATTTACCAGTTGGCACTGGTTGCACTTCATTTTGAGTTCGCAAAAATCATCGACTTTGGTGAAATTGTCCCATTTTGGATCTCGGCTGCGCTTTTGGGCGTTTTTTGTTCTTGCAAATTGACGACGTAGACAGACATTTAAAGATTGTTATCACAAGAGCAATTGAAAATGCAACAACTGTAGATCTTGAACTCAAACAAGAATCAAGCACGAAAGTGAACGACAAAATCAAACGCTAAAGTCAAACTCAAATGCTAAAGTCTCAAAAGGACACTTTTTCAACTGATTTTTGACCAAAATTTTTTTCGATAAGCAAAATTGTGATTCTAACACCAGATTCATCAACTCTTGAAACCTATACTCCGGCCAAAATTTTGATTTCATTTAATAATTTTTATTTATTTTTAATCTTCGAATTTTATAAAATATTTTAATAAACTCGGCAGAAGAATGATTATTAGGTGCATTTCAGTGTCTTCACAACCTTTTGTCTATTCTTTGTTTGGCAAAAAATTCTTATGTCTTAAAATTTTTGTTTGTTTTCAACATACCATTAAATATTTTTTGTCTTGAGCGGAACTGTTTGAATTGAGGTGAGTCAGTGTGAATTACTGTCTATTAATAGACTTAAGCCTTGACCCTTGAGTCTTGTTCACCTTTATAATTAGAGTTCAAGTAGAAGAATGGAGAATGCAGGTAGAATGCAGGACCATGACTTTAAAGTCAAAATATTCTTCGATAGACAAACTCTTGTTATTTATGTGCCTGACTCTGTGGGCCTCAGCTTGTTCTATGAAAAAGTGCGGGATGCTTGCAACCTCAGCCACAATCAGCCAATTACTGTCAAGTGGATTGACATTGAAGGTATACTTTTAGTATTTTTAACCTTAATTTAATATTAAAAGTGGGATTTTCAGATGATCCTTGTACCATCACTTCTCAAATGGAGCTGGCTGAAGCTATACGACTGACCTTTGAACTGAAAGACATTGAATTGAAAGTACATGTATTTTTGGGCATTCCATTAAGTCCTGGTGCTCCTTGTCCTGGAGAAGACAGTATGCTTTTTAAATATTACAAATTAAAAAATATATAATAACGGATATACAAGGTGGCGTAAATTTTTTGAGCAATTTAAAGAAAAATTTTTTTGTATTTTGACCATCTATTGTAGCGACATTTTTTCTAAATTTCTCGAAGTATGCCTTTGCAGAAAACAGATCATTACAATAAGTGGTAAATTTAACTTGTGTTTTTTTGTCTTTCTCTGTGCAAAGTTTTTCAAGAAAATCGAGTATTCGGAACGGCTATTACCTCTTTCTAGGACAAATCTCAAAATTCTGCTTGAAATTCTGTTTCGAATTATGGCGACACACTGTAGATTTATGATCTGAAAAACACAATTTTTACTTGGTCCCCTTGTTATTTGAGTCCTAGTCTGTGGACATCTTCTGTATGGTGTAGGGCCATACTACAGGGAGGATCAAGAGTCAAGGATCAAGCAAAAATTGTGTTTTCACATTATATTAATTTAACAAATATTGTCAGCAAGAAAAAAAATTGAATAGAAAACAGATTTTAGGAAATCGGATACGGAAAACTAGCTTAAAACACAAGTTGAAAAATTGAATTCTTTAATCGAGACCTGATTTTTATTATTATTATTTTTTCATTTCCAGAGACTGTATACCGACGAGGCGCTCGACGTTGGGCCAAAAAGATCTACCACGTCAAAGGACACACATTCCAACCAAAGCGACTAAACCAAAGAACAGAGTGTGCTTTGTGTCTAGACACTATCTGGGGTCTTGGCCGAGCTGGCTTCCGTTGCACTTGTTGTGGGATGTGTGTGCACAAAAAGTGCCACAAATATGTCAGCATCCAATGCGATGTGGTAAATCATTCGCAAATCAATATGTTTCTTCATATTTTTGGTTACAGAACCGTCAACAACCAGATCTGCAAAATAATCAAGCTGTTCCAAGAGGTTTATACACTCAAAAACTGCCTTCAATCTCAGTGGCTAGTACGAATGGAGAAGTTATTGAGAACAGAGTTGAACTACAGCATGTTAGAAAAAAAATACTCAATTGTTTAACTGTAATTTTTCTAATGCAGATTGATCGGGCTCCTCAGAATGGCAGAAACGGAAGTGCTGTTAGAGAAAACGGTCGATGGAGCATGGGATTAGAAGACTTTGAGTTGCTTACTGTGATTGGTAGAGGATCATATGCTAAGGTAGGCATATTGTTTTTTCAAATACAGTCGACACCCTCTATAAGATACACACCTAGAGTTGGTTCCCGCCTTGGGTCCGGCACTTTTTTTTAAACCTGATTTCTGAAATGTTTTGCCAAATGTGATCTGTCAGTCTAGTCGGAAATGTCGCAAGGATTCCGATTTTACCAATCGTTTTTGCAATCGACATAAGTTTTGCCAGTTAGGCCCTCGACGCTCTCTATAAGATACACCTGAGTCCAAAAAAGGTCGATAGTACGGTCTTTTTGTCAAAATACTGTCTTTTAAGTTTAATTAAAGTCTAATTTCAAATGTTTGAATTGTCGGGAATCAGTTATTCTCATAGGACAGAATCAATTTGAACTTTAATAGTCATTTCGACCAGTTTTAACTGTTCTTTATAGGGTTTGGTCATGGACAATTGTCTGAAAAAATGCCAACCCTAGTTGAACAACTGGTGCCTGGGAATTTAAACATTTGAAATTGGACTTTTCGGAGTGGGGATGCCTTTTTGATGCCTGGAAAAGAGTAACGATACAGTTAACATCTAAAATGATTATTTGATTTGAGGTAGTCCAAGCAGAACACAAGCAGACGAAACAGATATATGCCATTAAAATCATTAAAAAGGTACTTTTAGCCCTTGTCATCTTTCTTCAACTCAGATATTTCTAGGCTCTTTGCACTGACGAAGAGGACATTGACTGGATACAAACTGAAAAGTCTGTCTTCGAGACTGCTTCCAATCACCCCTTCTTAGTAGGGTTGCACTCCTGCTTCCAGGTGAATTTCATCAAAAGTATAAAAAACCATGACATGATTTTAGTCTGATTCTCGACTATTCTTTGTTATTGAATTTATTCCTGGAGGAGATTTGATGTTCCACATGCAGAAGCAACTCAAACTTTCTGAAGATCATGCTAGGTAGGCAAACCAAACCTAAAATATGTTTCTTAAATATTTTTTTAGATTTTACTCAGCGGAAATAATCCTAGCCTTGCATTTTCTTCACTCTAGAGGCATAATCTATCGTGATCTGAAATTGGACAATGTTCTCCTGGATGCTGAAGGTCACATTCGCTTGACTGACTTCGGGATGTGCAAAGAAAACATTGGTCCTACTGATACAACTAGCACTTTTTGTGGTTTGCTATTTCTGTCTAAAAAGCGTCATTTAACCGTTGAAATTAAGGAACCCCTAACTATATAGCACCTGAAATCCTCCGAGGAGATGACTATGGTAAAAGTTTTTTTAAACAAATATTAGGAACTTAAGCTAAAGTATTTATTTTCTAGGCTTTAGTGTCGACTTCTGGGCTTTGGGAGTTCTAATGTATGAAATGATGGCTGGTAGGTCACCCTTCCAACTACCTGCTAATGAAGATGAGCAGAACACGGAAGACTACTTGTTCCAAATTATTCTTGAGCGCCAAATCCGTATCCCAAGACAATTGTCTGTGAGAGCTGCTAATATACTCAAGGGCTTTTTGAACAAGGTATACACTTAACGTATTTCTTCTAAAAACCCACGACTAAATTTAACCTGACCCCCACCACTCAGGTAAACCTGACCCCCACCAGTCAATTCAGCTTGGGGGACCAAAGCAAAGCAATTTTTTCTAAATCTCAAAAACAATTAAAAAAATAATTTAAAAAATTTCGCCTTGGTCCCCCAAGCTGATCTACTGGTGGGGTCAGGTTTACCTGAGTGGTGGGGGTCAGATTAAACTGCTCCTAAACCCACACCCCTGAAATCAAAAAACGTATTTTGACATTGGATTTTCGTCCTATTTTAAAACTTTCTCTCAAGCAAGTTACTACTCATTTCAGAGCTCATCTTACAGGCTATAAAATAGGCGGAAAGTTGACTGAGATGGGTTTTTAAAATTGTATCAAAAACGCAATGCCAAGAACACGATTTTAAACCAACGGGGTGTGTTTTTTAGAGGTTATACGGTAATAAAAGACCATCACCGTTAATGAAAAAGGCGATTTAGAGTTTTTGAATTCGCGGGGGACAGTTCTTTCATTTCGAAAATGTTTGTCGAATTATTTTTTATCCGCATTTAAAATTTGTTCAAAATGTAAAACCATCCACTAGTCGAGCACAACGTCGATTGAGCATGCCAGCTCGGACGACTTTGCCGTATTCCAATGAGCCTTAAGGTATTATAGCCTTGACTCGATTCACCTTGTCTAGCACATAAAATTTAAATTTAAAATGCAAATATAAAAATAATTCGAAAAAACATTTTTCGTATTTTTGGCTGTCCGCCGCCAATTCAAAAACTCGAAATTGCCATTGTCATCAACGGCGATAGTCCTTTAAAATAGACTTTTTCAATTTTAAAAATTGATATTTTGCAGGAACCCCACGAACGGCTGGGTTGTAAACCAGATATTGAAGAAGGTCTTAATGATATTAAATTGAACAATTTCTTCAAGACAAGTATTGACTGGGAGCTGGTAAAATTCATAACTTTTCCAGAAGTGAAAAAACTAAAAAAACTAAATTTCTAGCTAGAGCAACGTCAATTGCGTCCTCCTTACAACCCGAACGTAGCTGGGGACAGAGATTTGCAACGATTTGACACCAGTTTCACTAATGAAGACCCAGCTTTGACTCCAGACAACCCATCGGTCATTGAACGAATAGATCAGAGTGAATTTGACGGTTTTGAATACATCAATCCACTAATTATGTCCAAAGAAGATGCTGTTTGAACATTTTATTACTTGTTATATCTATATTCACTTGCTCACAAATACATCACTTATATTTTATCACTTACATACGAAAAAATTTTCAGTTATTATTAACAAAACATTCCAAGTGCCCTCTGTTCAAATTAAAATATTTATTGTAAATTAACAGTTTTGACGGCTAAAGTACACTATTTCGAAGGAGCCGAAAACGCGTTTAAACCGTGTCTAAGCACGTTTTAGATGCTGAAAACGATAGAAAACGCAAAAAACGAGTGGGAAAGCACTTTTCAGAAAATTTTTTTTGACCAAAATTCAATTTTTTGCCTTGGTAGACCAATCTAAACCAACCTGAAAGGGTACCTGAATACCTTGAAAAGATGGAATTTGAACATATTTCAATCCCATGTCGTGGCATGCTATTCATTTTGGCTTCTTTGACCAGTTTTAGAAGTAATTATACTTTTTTAAAACCACATTCAGAATCAGCGACCCAAATTACCCGTAGAACTGGTCAAACAAGCCAAAATAAATAGCATGCCACCACGTGGGATTGAACCTGCAACACTATTTTGAACAAAAAAACGAAAAAGCTTACGCACTGCGCCATGGAGGCCACTTTTTCAATCCTAAGTACCCCCCCCTTTTAAATATCTTCGTTTTTATCTTTTGGGTAACCTGGTACCCTTTCAGGTTTGTTCACCTTGGTATTTTGGCTAATTTTTTTTTCTGAAAAGTGCTTTCCCACTTGTTTTTTGCCTTTTCTATGTTTTCAGCATCGAAAACGTGCTTAAAGGGGCATGCCCACGCTAATAAGAGGTGGTGCCCGGGAATTAAATTTTTTTTCCTGATCATTGAAGTTCTGTACGGATTTTTCAACTTGGTTTCTAACAAAACCACACCTAAAATTAAATTCTAGACCTTGTTTTGTTAGAAACCAATTTGAAAAATCCGTACATAACTTCAATGATCAGGAAAAAAATTCGAATTCCGGGCACCACCTCTTATTAGCGTGGGCATGCCCCTTTAAAGGGCCATTGCCACCTGTTTTTAATTGTCAACCGCAAATTCAAATTTTTTCCCCTAATCATTGAACTTCTTCTGTACGGACTTTTTGGCTTGGTTTCTAACAAAACAAGGCCTAGAATTTAATCTTAGGTATAGTTAAAATAGAAACCAACTTCAAAAATCCGTCTAGAATTTCAATGATGAAAAAAAATTGAATTGGCGGGGGACAACCGTTGTCGGGGACGGCAATGGCCCTTTAAATAATGTCTAAACGCGTTTTCGGCTCCTGGGAAATAATGTACTCGTGCCGTTTTGACAAATTTTTAAAAAAATTACAAAAGCTTAAATCTTGATTTATTTTGCTTGCTATTAAAAATAACATGCGAACGACTTTGAAAATTTCAGTATAATAATTATCTGTGGTAACGTTTTTTATACATCAATCAATTTTTAAAAATAAATATTTTGTAATCATACAATTTTTTACAACTTTTTTGTTCTATATTTTGAAAAGTAAATAGTCTTTAAAGGCTATTGCTCTTTCAAAGTGTCATAATAAATTTTCGTTAGTTTTTAGTCGTAAGTGCTATTTTAGATTGTGAAAACCTGAATAATATGGTAGAAGTAAACATAAAGGACTAACAATGTGTTTTTAGATAATGTTTTCTGTCTCAACTCGTCGTCTGGCACATTTTTCGAAAAGTGTACTACAACAGGGTTTTACAGCAGCTCAATCGTCTACTCAAAAAACATTCCGATATGCAAGCAACTTTATTGCAGAAGATACAGGTGTGAAACAGTCCCAACAAAAAATCCATACACAAAAAGTGTGCATGGAAAGCGACAAGCAACAGGCGACCAGTAGTATAACTTCTGCTCCAAAAGGAATTAGCTTTACTAGCAAGAAGTTGACTAGACGCAAACGACCGCTCACAGCTTCTTACAAGTCAGCACTGGTAAGTTCGAAGGCTATGAAAGTGAAGGTCTTAATATTTATCTTTAACCCTAGGATTACCGCATAGAAGCACCCTTATATACGCTTATTTGACAACTGGCAAATACCCACGTAGTCCTAGGGTGGTTGTATTCCATATAGGGGGCAGGGGGGAGGGGGGGGGTGAGTGGTAGTCATGGGACAAAATGCTAACGCCAAAATGCCAACGACCAAAATTCCAACTGAATTTTTTGCGGGAATTCAATTTTTTTTGCTGTTTTTGCACTTTTTGATACATTTAGGCTTAGGCTCAGGGTAGGCCAGCGTATGTTAGGACGGGCTCAAACGTGTATCTCCAGCTGAAAAAACTTGGCACTTGGGTCATTTTTCACATATTTTTTTAAATGTTTTTATGTTATTGTCTTGAAGGGAAAGTCATTATTTTGAACTTCTTACACCAAAATTTGAATTTTTGCCTTCAGATGTCAAGTTAAATGACTATTTTTAGGGTATTATCCACCTGTATGCTACCCAAACGACCTGTATACTACCCAAACCACCTGTATAATAGCTAAACCACTCGAATAGTATCCAAACCCCCTGGAGTATCCAGACCACACAGAAGATAATTAAACCACCTGGATCGTATCCAAATCACCTGGATGTTACCTAAATCCCATTGATGATGCCAAAACCACGGATAGTATTGTTTGCACCCACAGGGTTTCGAATCGTTAACCTCGTTTTTGAGAAAATTTTGCGGAAATTTAATTTTCTTTGTCTGAACCAACCAAACCAAGTGGTCGTCCACTTGGAGCAATTTTTTTTTACTTTTTTGCGTTCAAAAACCAGTTTTCTGGACTAATTCCGGCATGCTGAAAATGGTTTGATAGGGTTGAAAAACCGTTTTCTCGAGCATTTTTCGAGTTTTAGTAAATCACTTATATCCCAATACTCAACAATACCATACAAAAATACAAGAAATAATTAGAATTTGTCTACCGTGGACTATCGCTAAAGTGCCCTACAGAACACTAGCGTTCAAAAGCATCATAATAATGAGAACACTTGAGTGCGAAATTTAGACATGCGAGTGAGAGCAATAAGGTAATTGCAGCTAGTCGAAAATAAAATTGTAATTTTTCGGTTTGAGAAAATACTAATTTCGAACTATGATTTTATTATTTACATTTTACAAACAGAGTACTAATTGAGTACCGATTTTAGAGAGAGGATCCTTTAAAGAGGATCCTCCGGCTCCATCCTCCGGTTCCAGTGGAGACTGGAACCGGAGGATGGAGACAAAAAAAATTGCCCGCAGGATGGAGCCGGAGGAAAGGAGAAAAAAAATTTTGCCCAGAGGATGGAGCCGGAGGAAGAGGGGAAATAATTTTGGGCTGGAGACCGGAGCCGGAGTGCACTTGGTATACTGTCGTTTTCGAATTGTTTTTTGTTTGCATGTAAAAATTTTTCAAATGAAGAACCGTTCACTAGTCGAGCCCAATGTTGCTCAACATTGCCAGATCGAACGGCTTGTCCTGCTTTCACTTCACCATAACTACTTATCTGAGTATGTCTTAAAAATTTGCACAAAAATGGAATACAAATTTTAGTGCACACAAAAAAATTAATTTAAAAACATTATAGACAAAATTAGGGTGGTCCCGCGTGAATTCGAGTTCCGCAAATTGCTGTGCTTATCAAGTTTTCTGCTCCTTCAACCACTCCTTTGTTTTTAAGGACTTTTTAGGATTAGGCATTGGCAAGGGTAGGGCAGCGGATGTTAGGATGGACTGAAACATATTTAGAATTCAAGTTTGAGTTGATCCTAGCATATGCTGGCAAACTCTTACCTAAGTTTTGGCCTAGAAAATTACGTTAAAAACAACAGAGGCAACAAATCGAAAAAAAAACCCACCACTCTAGAAAAAGACCCTTGGGTTGAAAAATGTATTTTTCTTAACTTTTGAATTTGTTTGATAAATACAAAAAAACTTTGAATTTTTAAAATTATCTCTTTCCAGGATGAATCTGGCTTAATAGTCAAAGGAATAGCTCTTTGTGAATTTTTGATCTGAAGGGTATTCTGTGGGATGAACACCTCAACAAGAAATACCAAATAACTTTAGTTGATGATGGTTTGTCATTTATTTTTTAGTAAAGTTGAGCTGTTTTGCAGCTAGCTTTTCTGCTAATTTTAACTTCTTCTACCATTGTGTAGACCATTGATTCTAATTTTTAGCTCAGTATTGATCCTTGCTTTGTCAATTAGCTGCAAAATAATTTTTCCATTAAATATTCATACGCAAAATCATTACTTGAATAATAAGCGCCTTTCTCTGATAAGCCCCTCCCCCTCTAACTTCAAGTGATCTAAAAACTGGGTGCAGGCCGTTTCGTCGCCACAACTTTTGTCGCCACAATTTTCGTCGCCCACAATTTTCGTCGCCAAAAATTTACGTCGCCAACAATTTTCGTCGCCAGTATATTTTCGTCGCCACAGTTTTCGTCGCCAGAATTTTAGTCACCCACAATTTTCGTCGCCCGCAATTTTTCGTCGCCGGCATATTTTGGTAGACAAACCGGTGGACCTTTGTACTTTCATATTCCTGCAGTATTGTTCTTGTACCTTCAGAGACCAATACACAGAGCTGAGCAACATAAACATAAAAAATGCCAGTTCTATGAAAATAAAAGGCTCAAATCAAGAACACCCGTCAAAATCATTAAATCTCCCGTCCAATTTTTAAAAGTTCTCGTTCTCGGTGTATACTGTTAAAAAAATTTTGCATAAGCATGTAGCACTGAATCTCTAGTTTCTGATAAGCTATCAACTAGCTTGATATAATTTTGAAAAACAGGAGAAAAATTGAGTTTTTCAAAACCACACCCTTTTTACAAAACGAATTGTTCTACTTTTTTTAAAATTGTATCAAGCTAGTTGATAGCTTATCAGAAACTAGAAATTCAGGGCTACATGCTGATGAAAAAAAAATTTGAAACATAAAAACCGAGAACGAGAACTTTTAAAAATTTGACGGGAGATTGAATGATTTTGACTGGAGTTTTAATGATTTTGACGGGTGTTTTTGGGTACAGCAGGTACAGCCAAAAAATAAAAAGAGAAAGAAGCGTGACAAACGTAACGACGCTAAACACGTAAAATCAATAGACAATTGTGCCAACAAAAATACAGTCCACGCTCGATTTAACAACTCAAGGCAAAAAATATGCCGGCGACGAAAATTGTGGGCGGCGAAAACTATCGCGACGAAAATATACCGGCGACGAAAATTGTGGGTGACTAAAATTGTGGCGACGAAAATTTTGGCGACGAAAATTGTTGGCGACGAAAATTGTTGGCGACGAAAATATGATGGCGACAAAAATTGTGGGCGACGAAACGGCCTGCACCCTAAAAACTTTGTTTCATTAACATCTTAACCTCTCTAAAAAGTGCTTGGTAAAGTTTTTGATAAATCCAATAATGCATTTTTAAAGATCTCAATGTTATGGAAAACGAAGTTTCAAACCATTTCAAGTTTGAAAAAACTTTCTAAATATAATTTTCTAAATATATGGGGTGTACCAAAATTACACGGCCACTCGAAAAAATTGCCTGCTCAGCCCATTTCCGGTTGAATTCCGAATATTCGAGCCCTAACCCTTGAAAGTCTTCAACTTCACTTGAGATTCTATGCTTGATAACCTACGAACCTAGCAAAAGTTTAGTCTTACAGTCGACTCTCGTTAAACTGGCACTCCAATAAACTGGCACCTTCGATAAACTGGCACATTGAAAAAGCCTTATTTGGCTGGCCGACAAAGAAATTAGGCAAAGTAACATCCCAATAAACTGGCACCCCGGTAAACTGGCACCACAGACTGGTCCCCAGGGGTGCCAGTTTATCAATAGTAGACTGTATATCAATAACACACAAGACAGCTTATTTTTCAAACTTTTTTCCTTCTGCTTGAATGCAGTCTTCTTGAAGTCGCCGAAATTCTTGTCAACCAGGCGTGTGTTTCTCAAGCTGTCTGCGAAGATGACTCACCCTTTTAAATAACTGTAATCAACGAAAAAATAATAGTGAAGAGGAATTCTGACCTTTGGGTATGAGAAACCTAAAACAATTACGCTATAATAAAGTAAGAAAAACAAATGTTTTTTATTGTGACACAAGGCTCTTTCAGATATTCCGTGGTCTATTTATGGCTTCCTCATTTTTAGAGTAAGCAATAAGTCATGACTGTTACAAAGATCTTAAGTGAACTTGATAGTTTCCCAGAGACTTAGGCGTGAAAATTCAAAAATAGACCGGAAAAGGGGCTACGTAGCCAATTTTTTTGAGTGGCCACGTAATTTTGCTGCACCCTAAACTTCTTAATATGCGTGCTGGTTTTCAGTGGTCGATACTACCATCCATTTGACACCTAGATTGATGCCTGATGTATGCAAAGACAACATAAGTGAATTGTTTGTGTTTAGTGATGGTGTGGTTGTTTACTGGAATATCACACCACAAGAAGTAAGTCATTTAAATGTAAAAATAGCAAGTATATTTTTTTGTTTTGCAGCAAGATAGTATTTCTTCTTGTCTGGAGGAATACCAAACTGATCCTCACACTCAACTGCTGTCTGAAGAAGAAGCTGAAAAAATGCCCTTTAAAATAGTAGAAAAGTAAGACACTAGTTTCTTTTTAAAGATCGTTGGTCAGCTTTACTATTTTTTCTCGATACATCCACTTGAAAATTGAAAGAAAAGTAACCATTTCGGGGTCAGTCGCCACTCTGAACCAGCCGATGTCCCGATTTCGGCGCATGCAAATTTAAAGGTCAACTTTCGCCATTTTTAACCACTAAGTTGATGCGAAAATCGAAAATAAAGCGCACATCACGGGTCTTGTAATACGATCTCAATATACGAGCTTATGAATATTAAATGTTCGATTTTTGGCTGAAAGAAGCAATTACGAAATGATTTTTAAATGGTCTTAATACTTAAATTTGCGAAAAACGTCTGAAAAGGCTGCTTTTGACTGCAAGTTAGATACTATAAATTTAACGGAGCAACGACGCTGCCGATGAATTTATCACGATGGTGGCCAAATGTGGCACTGTTCTTTTTGAGACCTCCCCAAAACATCAAGATTTATTTGTTTCGGTCCTCCTGTTGTTTCTGTTAAGTTTAAGGCTTGGTTTTAGGCAAGGGTTGGCCAGCGTATGTTCAGGCTGACTTAAACATGTTAAAAACTCATGTTTAAGCTTTCCTAACATACGCTGGCCAACTTTTGCTAAGCCTAATCGTTAAAAATAAAAAAAATTCACAAACAACAGGGAGGACCAAGGCAAATAATTTTTGATGTTTTGGGGGGTCTCAACAAGAACAGTGCCCAAACGTGCTCAAGCGTGAAATTTAACGCGCAAGAACATCCAGCGTTGAATAACTGGTTTTTAACCTGGGATGAGCTTTTTTAAGGTGTCACGTTTTTAACGTTTTAAGGTGATTTACGAGGGAGAAGCCGCCCTAAATCCGCCTGTGTATGGCTAGCCCCTAAAGTAGGTGATCCGCCTAAAATTAGCAACCCGCCTAATTTAGGCGACTTTTTTAAATGAAAATGATAAACCACAGGGGAACTAATTTTTTAATTTTTTTTTCACGAACACAACCTGATAATCTGACACCGTATTCGTGTTCATCATAGTCTATTTGCATGTGAAAGTCAAAGTAAAAAAATGTCGAAAAAACTGACAATCTTCAAATTCCTCTCGAGATTACAAAAATTTGAACAGACATTTTAACCGTAAAATAAAGTTTTGATGTCTTCAGTGGAATTTAAAATTTGTCATGAAGTTCCGAGTTGAAAAAGCACTTTCACATCGAATCGACTATGCTAAACCCCAATGCGGTGTCAGATTTTCAGCTTCAAATTTTTTAAAAATTTGTCTTGGTCCCCCCTGTGGTTTCTAATTTAAAAAAGTGCTTGAATTAGGCGTATCGCTTAATTTAGGCGGGTCACCTAATTCAGGGGGTAGCCTAAAATATGTAACCTAAAATATTTAGGCGGCCTTTTCCACTTAAATCCAGCCTATCATCATAAGGAATAGGCGGGAAAGCTCATTCGTATTTCAACCCACAAAATATTTAAAACAATTTTGAACTGTTTTTCCAAAGTGTACCTTCTTTAAATTTAGAGGCAAATCAACGATTAAACAAGACACTATATTGCTAAGCACAGAGCACATCGAATTCATTGAAAAAGAGCAAGCTCGTAGTATTGCTATTTTGGAAAGATATGCATTCTCCCATGCTATTGCTAAATCTAGTCAGTTTTTTTCAAATCTTTCTAACCCAAATTAAAAAAACCCAATATTTTAGCCAAAATTTCAATGTGGGAGCGCGAGCTTAATGAGCAAGCAGAACCGCTTTTTGCAATCAACAGAGGCATGATAGACGGCAAAATTATTTGCAGCCATAAGGAGGTTGTTCAAAACATTGGCAGATTTGCGAGCTTGAAGTAGAGCTTTCCGTTTTTGTTAATCTCATGATTTTGACATGTACTCATTTTAGACACTCTATATATTTGACGGAATTGCTAAGTGAAGACTTTTACTGGGAGCGTCCTGATTTGGAAAAGCACTATGCTCATGCTTGCAGGTATTTCATCACCCAGAATCGTCTGTATCAGATGGACAAAAGACTTGATTATTGTGGAGAAACGCTGGAGCGAATTAATGAGTTGTTGTCTCACAGACATGTAAGTTGATTTTAGTTTAGAATAAAAAAAATTATGTAATTTAAATTATTTAATTATAGTCTTCTCGTTTGGAATGGCTGATTATTTGGCTAATTGTGATTGAAGTCTTTTTTGACTTCTTTCACTACTTTGACCATAACTCTGCTAAACCAGTCTACATTGTGCAGCAACCAAAAGAAAGCGAGTAGGAATTAAGTAGAAAAGTTGGTTTCAATAATAATACTATCAATAACACATTAAAAATTCCAAAACTTTTTTGATTAGTTCATTGTTATTTGTGTTAAAGTTGTTAGACGAATAAAGTTTTTGATTTTTAATATTGTGATGTACAATAATTTAACTACAATTTAAAAAGATTACAATAATCGCTAAATTAATAATCGAGAAATGGATTTTATTTAAATATTGAGAATGTCTTTTTGGGAGATGCTTTATACAAAAATTGACGCTACTGGAATATACCCCACCCAAAAAAGATACCGGAATATACCTTTCCCAATGATTTTTGAAGGGTACCTGAGACCACCATTTTTAAAATAAAAAATTGTACAAAAGCCCTTGCTAGTAATGCCTAGCCAGAACGGAGGTTCATGGCAGGTTCCTGCCTGCAATGAACTTCAAATCGAGAGATTTGAAGTTCAGAGGAAATTGAAATAAAACTTTTAAAAATTAAGAATAAATTATTTGAAAATTTAAAAATTTTGAAAATTAAGCTTCAGAGTAGGTTCATCGGAGGTTCGATCGGATCGGAGGTGAGCCTTGAGTGAACCTTTAACTAACTTCAAATGTACCTTTTTGAAGTAGTAATGCTCATACGAAGTTCAATGAAGATTTATATGATGTTCACAGTGTTTCGAACTTTCACTAAACTTCACATAAGCCGAAACGGTGTTCATATGAACTTGAGTTGAGTTCTTTTTTAAACTTCACAAGAGCGGTAATGGTGTTCAAATGAACTTCAGACGAACCCCATCAAAACTTTTTGAACTTCAGACAAAAATGTTCGTGTTTGATTGTATTTTCATGTTTATGACTCTAGGGCAACTTTTTGTGCTCTACACCAAAATTTAGACAGTTTTCCCAGTGATCTTTGAAATTTTGACGTATCAAAATTGGTGCCGGAAAAAAGTTGAGGGGTCGACTCGACTGTGGACAGAGCCATTAACAATTTTGGTTGTTTGTTAAGTTAACCAATAAAGAACTGTTATTAAAGGGCCTGACCTCTTCCTAGTCGGTGGTCCCCGCCAATTCAAAAATTTTCCCTCGATCATTGGACTTCTGTACGTATTTTTCCGCCACGTTTCTAACAAAACTAGGCCTGAAATCAAATTTTAGGCTTAGTTTTGTTAGAAACCTAGCGGAAAAATCCGTACAGAAGTCCAATGATGAAGGGAAAATTTTTGAATTGGCGGGGGACCACCGAGTAGGAAGAGGTCAGGCCCTTTAAGCCTGAGGCAAAGATATCTTTTCTGAAAATTAAAAAAATCTTTAAACGAGCATAAAACTTCAAATTTTCATTGTTATTAGCTGTTTTCAGTCTTCTTCTTTTTCGGATTAGATTTTTTTTTGTCAAAACACTGCGAATTCATAAAGTTACAGTCAAACCTCGATATAACGTACCCCCTGGGGACCGGGTTTAGGGGTACGGTATATCGAGGGTACGTTATATTGAGGGTACGTTATATCGAGGTTTGACTGTACGGCTAAAATATGGTGGCGTATAATTAGAGAGTGGATTTTAATTAGACTGGGTACGGTATGTACTTAAATGATGTGTGAAATTCTAAAAAATGCAAGTTGCCATCCGAGTGTCGGAGTGTTAAAGGGGGGGGGACACTTGGGGGGTTGAGAAATGGGTTTGTCAACTTGATGAAAAACCCATAAATGGGTTGCAAAAAGATTTTAAATATAAAATTATTAATGTGATTTTATGATGGGTTTCACTACATTTTCGACAATATTTAGTGAAACCCATCATAAAATCAAATAAATAATTTTATACTCAAAATATTTTTGCAACCCGTCAATGGGTTTTTCATCAGGTTGACAAACCCATTTCTCAACCCCCCAAGTGTCCCCCCTTTAATATAACGGGTTTCCCATAAGTCTTTTGCGGACTTTTGAGCTCACTTTTTAAAATACAAACATTGCAAGTCAAAAAGTCCAGATATACAGGGTTGTAGCCCTACTCCTCTTTTCTCAAATGACATATCAGACTTAGCTCGAGTCTTTTAGAAAAGTCGTCATTTGGCTCCAAACACTTGTGAGGTCATTTTAAGAAGTTGACAAGCATTTTTATCACTTTAAGTGATCAAATCTTTTATTAAATTCCAGGCGTCACGACAAAATCTTATCACTATGTTGTAGCGCAGCTTAAGAGCTACAAAATACAAGTTACAGGATCTTTTGGTGATCTGAGTGTTCAGATATGGCCTTTTGAAAAAATCGATTTCTTGAAAAATGACTAAAATCCAAGATTTCCAAATTTTTCGGAATTTTAGTCACTTTTTGAAGAAATTGATTTTTTTTCAAAAGGCTATATCTCAACATTCAAATTATCAAAAAAAAACTCTGAAGCACCTGTTTTATAGCTCTTGAGCTGCGCTACGCTAGTGATAAAAATGCTTGTCAACCTCTTAAAATGACCTCACAAGTGTTTGGAACCAAATGATGACTTTTCCAAACGAATCGTTCTAACTTTAATACGTCATTTGAAAGAAAAAAAGTAGGCCTACAACCCTGTATATTTGGAATTTTTGACTTGCAATATTTTTATTTCAAAAAAAGAGCTCAAAAGTCCGCAAAAAACTTATGGGACACCCGTTAAATCTATAACCTTTGGGAAAGAAAATTTAAGCAGGATTAAAGCCAGCCCAGTCTTTCTCCTGGCTACATCGATGCGCTGAGTAATGTCTCTAGCTGTAATCTGTCTTTTAATTTTATAATTCGTCGGAAGTATGCTTTAACAGCAATTAAAATTTCACTTTATAGCTAGTTTAAAAGTTTTTTAGTCTTATCACAATGTGAACACAAATATTTTTTAAATTTCATATTTGATTTTAAGTCAAGACTACCGCTTCCTACTTATTCTATTGTCAATAATGGCCAAAGAAGAAAAATACGTACGCCTCCTAAATACCAATCGTAGTGCCACACCTTTATTCAACAATTTGGTCAAGGAACTGGATGAACTATTGCAGTATAACAGTATTTGCACAGACCTACATTACTTATCGAACAGCTGATCACCCCAGGCGGAATTAGCATGTTCTGTTTGCCTAAAGAGTCCGGAAAAACAGTATTCCTTCAACTAGTCTCTGCATTCCGCAAAGGAACACTACCTCAATTGGTCAGTATATATATTGAAATTTATTAATTTTCTTGAAAACCGCCCAAAAAATCTGTGTGTAAAGATTAAGAAAACGGTTTTAAGTTGTTTATTCATTATTTGTTTTTATTTTTAAGGTGGATCATTTTTCTGTAGCGAATTTCATTTTTTGTGGCAAAAATATTTTTCCTTGGCAAATTTATTTTTATTTGTAGCAAATATATTTTTTCTCCGGCAAATTTAATATTTTCTCTGGCACATTTGATTTTGCCTGTTTCTTTGATTTTGCTAAGTACCCAAACTGATAATTTTAAAATACATTAAGTTTTTTAACTGTATTTTTATCATATTACCGTATTTCCTCTAATTAGCCGACATGTCGGTTTATTTTTCAACCCTTCAAAAGTCGTGAAAATTTTGGGTCGATCTCGACATTTTCGGGTGAAGATCCAAAATCGAAAAGGCGGAATCGATAGAGCTCGTAGGAGCTTAGAAAACGCAATTAACAGCGATGTAATTTTTTCTGTGGACTGAGATATGGACCCTCAAAGTAGGGGTGTCGGTTTATTAGAGGGTGTCGGGTAATTAGAGGAAATACGGTATCTAAGTTATCTGTGAATCTGCACTAATGCGTCGATGACATTAAAATCGGGAGAATGCTTTTACCAAAACTGACAAAAAATTTAGTGCCAGTTAAAAAAAGATTTTTTCTCGATTATTTTTTATTTTTTGCCCTGAAGTATGATGGCTATACCGAAAAAAGGTTTTCGATTCTTTGAAAACCAAGTGTTATTGTCACTATCCTGGGATCAAGGATCACGATTGCCACTTGACAAAAATTAAATTTTGCGCTAGGGCGAGGGGAAGATTCTACACTCTAGCCTAGCAGTGTTACCGTATTTACTGTATTAACTCCCCCCCTCTAGTAACTCCCCACCCTACGGACCTTATATCTCAGCCTAGAGCGAACATTTCGCAAATCTGTTTTTTGCGTTTTCTTAGTTGCCGCGAGTTTACCTGATTACACTTTTCAGATTTTGGTTGAGCACCAAAAATCTCAAAATCGACCTCAAAATTGTTCGATTTTTTAGAGGTTGAAAAATAACTCCCCATGGGGACTTAATACAGTAAATACGGTATATCATGTTTTTTCGGCCCGTATAATGGTTTTTCGGCACTTTTGATAAAGGCGTTTTCCCGCTTTCAATAATTACATCGATCCAGGAGTACATATCGAGACATATCTTCAAACATAACAAAAAAACCCAAATCTCAATGTTTTCTAAAATTATCAGTTTGGGTGCTTCTCTTGTAACACATAAGTTAATATTTATTCAGGGATTTTCCATTTTCAATCGTCTTGGTTTTGTGGATAGAACTTACGGGAAGTTTTCCGTCATAGAATTAGATTTTGGAACAATAAATGCACTTGATTTCGCCAGCCTAATGACAGCCACTAAAAATATGATGCTTGATGCAATGTTAGCTTACAATCAAATAAGGCCAAGAATAACTAATGCTAATTTAATGGCCGTATGCTCAATATTTTACTTTTCTGCAATTTATTTATCATCAATTTTAGCGTTTTGACAAATACTACATTGGTGATTTTTCAGCCATTGAAGCGGTTGATGTGGTTAGACTCTTAGCTGCTATCCTCAAGCACATTTACCCTGAGAAACCTGTTTTGTTACTTGTAGATAATTTCGACTCACCTCTGTTAAAATTATGGGATTCAGTGTTTATCAGGTTTAAAGAAAGTCCAGAAACAGCAACCCAAGTTTGGAATTCCTCTCATGACTTCATTGAAAAGCTCATCAAAGCACTGCATTCGATCAAGTTAGCCCTTTAGTTTTTTTAGTGGGTTTTATCAAGTGGGCCCTATCCTAGTATAGGGGGCCAAATTTTGCCTTGGTCCCCCCTGTTGTTTTTCTCGCCATTGTATTTGGCGTTTTTCGGTTTTTATTCCTCCAGTTCTGTTGAAATCTTATGCTTGGTTCTTTCTGTTGTTTTAAAGGTGATCATTGTTAAGGTGAATATGTTAATCACCATGTTCACCATAATCACAATTTAAACATAACTATAACGGACAGGGGGAACCAAGGCAAAGTTTATTATAATCAACAGGGGGACCAAGTCAAAATTTAGCTCCCTAAACTAGGATAGGGCCAGTTAGCTTTTCTCAATAACTTTATGAATTCCTATTTAATCATACATTTCGTGAAAAAAGTCCGTTATAGAGTATCTTGTTCCAGGCAAGTTAATACATCAGTATATATGGGAAACTGCTCTGCTCTATTGCCACATTTCAAATGTATTGAATATGACATGAGCTCATCCGCAGCTCAGTTTTTCATGATGCCCATTACCATATTCGACAAGTATTTAGAATTTTTTGGAGCCAAGGATCTACGTGAATTCTGCGCTAAAAAATTCCATTTGTATGTTTTTAAGAAAAATTCGCATTTTGATAAGTTTTAAAAAAGATTGGGTTTCGGATCTTTGTAATAAAAAAAAGTGATGGAACAGCACTCAATATTACATGAACCATTCTGGATTAACATCAGATGGTTACCGGAAATTCGCGATATTTGCTGCGGTTTTTATCGGAAATTCCAAATATTGGCCACAGACTGGGTTTACGTCAGGGCTGGGAATCGTACTTCTCAAAGATTTGTACTATTTTGGAAACCCGAAATATTTTATTTGTAAAGTTTCACGTCGAAATTTGTTTTTTTTAATGGAAAAATGGAAACAAGCACTGCATCAAAAGACCATTTTTATTCAAAAAAGTCAAAAAGTTCTTTTTCCGGAAAATTTACATTTTTATGATATCTCTTTCCCATCTTTTTTGGAATTTAAAATCCAGAAGTGACTGTGTGGAGGACTATTGGTAGCTATGGTGTCGTTGTACCGTTTTTCTTCAAAAAATGTCAATGTCCAATGATATTCGGCCCTTTTCTAAAATTAAGTGATTTCTTCTCTCCAGCAGTGGCATGACTTCGACCAACTGGTTTTTATGCAAAATGGAGCTCTACCAAATTGGGAATCGATCATTTTCCAAATCGGTGGATTGGTTGGAATCCCAAACCAATTCGATGGCCAGCTCGGTCTCCTGATCTAAGTCCCTGATTGCCATTGCTGTCATTTTTATTGATTTCATTATACTTATTTCCTTTAATCGATAAAGTGATACACTTCATGCGCCTTGTTTCAAATATCCACAACTCGACAAAGAGTTGACATAATGAACTAAACTTTTTTGTTAACACTATGGTAGTCTCAGGACTCTTGAATGAATGATTATACGAATAATTTGGGTGCGAGTTTGAATAATTATGAAACAAGAAATAAGGACGCTACTCGTTTTACACCAAAAATTGTTAATTTCCAGGGTGGAGGACAGCTCCAATTTGCATCTTGTCATCGCCTTCTAATGCTGATTAACGTGAATTTTCAAAACAACCTGCCTATCAACGGAAATATTTTCACAAAGTTTAATGAAGACGCAGCAATGCATCTAGGAAGTCGCTTTTTGGCCAAGATCATTACCCACCCTAGAATTGCGCAAATTTTATGGAATATGCTCGGACAAAATGCAACCTATAGCATTCTGCATCAAAATTTCGCTCTCAATTCAGAACATCTGCTGAGGTTTTGTGACGCAGTAGTCAACAAAAAAGCAATATCAGATACAGATGTGGATGGATATTTCAAGTAAGTGAACATTGAGGATTGAGGTTCACATTGAGGTTTTTGGCCGTAGATATTGTTCAACTTTCTAAAAAAGAGAAAAAAAGAGTGTACACTCAGTGGGAATTTAATCTGTGTCCTTATAGGCTATGCGTATAGGAAGTTCTCTCCCAGCCCCCTTCAAGATTGATTTTTAAAAAAATTAAGTCACTAGTGGTATATACAAGCTGTTTCAATTTCAGCTTACTATTTAAAAGTGGTCTGCTTATTAAAACATTAAACAAACCTGAGGTGTACTGCGACAGAGTCAAAATACCCAATGTTGCTGTTTTTGATATGTTTAAGAAACTCTTCAAGAATCGTTGGCTACCACATCCTACGCCGAAGATTGCGTCCATTTGATTGAAAAGTACTTAGCCAACTACCACACAACCAAAGTAAGCGCCTACGCTGTAAGTCTGAATTACCTAAATCTAAAAACAAACAAACTTACTCATTTAGAATATTACGGAAAATATAAATCAAGCTTTTACTAAGCTGTGGGTGAAAGCTGCGAAAAGCAAGATGGTGAATATGCGCAATAAAAGAAATCCCCATACCCACCAGGGGAGCCTTACCTCTGCGGAACATTGATGGCTGCATCTTCATGCCTGAGACAACAAAACAGAGGAACTGAGCCTTGGGCTAAGCTTTTCAAACCTAAAATGAATGAGGATAACGAGGAAAAGTAAAAAAATTCATAAAGTTATATAATTTTGGCTAAAGTACAGTGTATGTAGTCCTCGAAAAAAAAAGGCTTTCGTTTACTTCATCAAATTACGGCTGCCAATTGTCTTCTAAATAAAAAGTCCAATCAAGCGCTGAATCACGCTCTAAAATTCCAAGATTGGAAAGATGAAGTGACCACAATATCTTTTCTTCCTGTTGTTTACTGGGATAGCATGGCTAAGTCTATTCTTCAGACATTCCCAAGTGTGATGTGCCCGCTCCGCTTATTACTGATGAAGGTGAGCAAAGTCACATTAATTTTTTGCTAATAGTATAAAATATCTCCCGCATAAAAGTGTCAACAAAATATCTGACGGAATGAGCCATATAAACAGCAATATGTCAACAAGTACAGTACATGAACACAGTGATAACGAATAGATTGGGTACGTTTTTCATTCATTGCACGATAAAAAAAACACACAAAGCCCCCACAAATCAACTAAATCTCCGGCCAGCGTCAGCAGTATAGCCTCTGAAGTAGACGGAGCAGAGGGTAAAGAATGGATGGAAGAATGATAGGTAAAAATAAATGGCATACCGTATTTCCTCTAATAGCTCCCCGGGGGAGTTATTTTTTGGATGCCCAAAATCGGAAAATTTGAAGTCGATCTCAAGATTTTTAGGTGAAAATTTAAAATCTAAACAGTGGAATCGGTAGAGCTCGTGGGAGTTGAGAAAACAGCTTTGCCAAAAAAAATTTCTGGGTTGAGATATAGGTCCTCAAAGTTAAGGGGGGACGAGTTATTAGAGCAGGGGAGCTATTAGAGGTAATACGGTAGCAAAAGTAACATTAAGATTGCTGTCGCGAGACAAACATTGACTTGGCTTTAATTTTAAACACAATGCATAAGTTCAGCTTTTTCTTCACAAGACTTTATATCCAAACTTTTCGGGCAACCAAATTAACGAAAAACTGGCTCCAAAATGGCTCCGGGAATTCCAAAATTCCCACTCCGGATCTGGCTCCCGGCTCCGTCCATACGAAGCTTCCGCTCCGGATCTGGCTCCGGCTCAGAGCCGATTCTCAAAAACTTTGAAATTCTTCTTGTCGATTCTATTTACTCTTTAAAGGACCATGGACCATGAACGCAGCAGCATTTCCAAAATATAAATTGGCAGGGACATTTTTTCTTTCCAAAAATGTTTTTTTTGAATTATTGACCCGAGTACCGAATACAACCGCCCCCTAAACTTACGTAAAAACCACCCAAATATATGACCCAGACGCCAGAAAAATGCTTAAACTGTTTTTAGTCACAACTTCTGTACTCAAGCCTACCCCAAGCCTTAGGTCTAAGCCTAAACTTGTTGTTTCAAAGGGTGGTTACAGCAATTTTAAAAGGTCAGGTTTTATGAGTGGGGAGGGAGGGGGTAATCGCTAGTAGCCCGAATTATTTTTATTTTCATTCAAAATTATCATTATAGTCTTTGTCTAGGAATATCAAAAAAAAAATTCGAATAATTTTTTAAAATTAAAAGAAAGTAAAAAAATAACCCTTGCTAAAAACTCTTGCTAAATTAGAAAATCTCTATTTCAAGATATCATATTCTAACTGACTACTTTATATTTCTAGGCCTATACAGGGACGATATCCCTCAAGATTGGAAGTTCAAAAGCGATGATCTACAAGCCACACAGGAAGCTTCAAGCTTCTAAATAAATCCTTTTTCGGTTTGTTGAAATGAAGGATGTAAAGAATGGCTGTGAAGCCGATAGCAATCAACTTTTTTGCCTTGTGTCCTAAAGACATTTACTATGTTCATGGACCACTTCTTATTTTCTGATTTTTATATTTATTCTGGGGAGTAATTCGGCAAACACGAACTTTTGTATTTATTTAGAATTTGCTAAAATATCTCAGATTAAGGCGCCAGAACCTCTACTAGCAGCAAAAGCAAGATTGAACTGCGCCGATCATTTACTGGGACCTTTGATTTCGAAAGCCTGAGAAGTCTTACAACGCTGACACTTGAGTCCACAAACCATGACTTATCCTCAACGACCAGTAGTTGCAAGACATTTCCGCCCAGCTGTGTGACTTCAGATGAACCGTTGTAGGAGGCGAAATCCCCGTTTGGGGAAATAGCTGAATGTTAGTTGCTAAGAGTCTAATATGCACAGTTCGTAGTGTGGTTTTTGCGTGTGGTTGGCATAAAATCGTGTTTTGACTCACTTTTTAGATACAGTCGACGCTCTCTATAACGACTCTCAAGTGACAGGCTAAATCGAGTCGTTATAGAGAGCGTCGTTATAAAGAACGTCGTTATAGAGAGCGTCATTTTTCAACCGTGCATCGACCAGTCGTTATATAGAGCGGCATCTTTGGTTAGGAACATACAAATAAAATTTCATCAAAGTAACATTTATTTCAAAAAAAAACAGCAATGTTCAATGGTTAACAATAACATAATCCAAGAGACTTTTCTGTTTCATGTTCTGCAAGCGTTGATCAGCCAACAAGTCGTCGAATTTGTAACACATTTGAAGCACAGCTGGGTCCTTGAAGTTCTCATCCACATATTGCTGGAAAATTTTGAATCCGGATGTTGCTTCTTGGCGGGTGGCTGGCGTTCAAGGCAGTTCATTGACCTCCGTGGCTTCATTGTCACTAAAAGCAGAGTCAATAAAACCAAACCAAGCTTTACCTATCCGATTGTTCCAATTCTGCTGTCGAGACATTCGCTGCGATATGTGCTAAAGAGCGCGTTCCACCAGTGGCGAGTTGATCGTCAGCCGCCAAGTAGTCGTCCAGACCACCTTCCACTAACTCCATTGCTTCCTATTCAGCCCAAAGAATGTTCAGCTCGCTGGTCGGATCACCTTCTTCAGCTTGCACTTCCTTGCCCATCTAAATCCCAGGATTTTGTTGATAACCAATAAAAAAACATATAAATTCATAAACCCGGCCTTCTTGAAACAATTGGTGAGCGTCTCCGGCTTCACATCCGACCGTGATCTTCGCAGAAATTGCAAAGCTTTAAACAGGTCCATTTTGAAAGTGGTTTTCGAGTCAAATGCGGCGATCCGTTCATGGAGGAGAAAGCGGCGATAATTTAGGCATATAGACGTTTCGCAAATTTTGACATTTGTCCTTTTTTGCGAAACGTTTCGCAAATTTTGACATTTGTCAAATTTTAACATCTCCCAATTCTACTTCTATCTCACTTCATATTCAACAAAGGGACACGGACGTTCTCCTGTAAGGGATGTTTTCCTGTAAAAATAGTTTCTCGTAAACGAGAATGATATTTGAATCTATTTCAAATCCACCATCTTATTTAACGTTTTTATGTGTTCAATGAGATGTATCGCTCATATCTATTACATCTTCAGTTGATTCCTACAATCGGGCCTTAATTTTAAGTATTTTTACTTTTCAGACTCAAAGCCGCGGTTTTCATGTGTTGTTCGTAAAACATCTTTTAACGGCATTAGGTCATTTGGTCCCCGGTCATTTGGTCCCGGTCATTTGGTCCCCGTCATTTGATCCCCGGTCATTTGGTCCCCTGGTCATTTGGTCCCCGGTCATTTGGTCCCAAAAGCCGCCAATTTAAAATGTTCAAACAGGTTCGAATCCTGGCGATAGCAAAGAATTGTTTTCTACCATATATTATCCCGAATAGGTCTCATTCACCTGGGAATCGGAAATTGGAAAATTTTGGATTTAGAAAGAAATATTAGAAATTCGACGTCGCTTCTTGCTTGCAGTTTCCCTAATCAATGCTGAAACACAAAAAAATGTGATGACAGAAAAATGCGACCGATTTCTTCGAAATAAGCAAAAAATGATTGCGAAAAATGATTATTGAAAAAAAAGTTTTTTCGCCGTAAGAAAGAATTTGATTCAAATTGAATTTTCCGTAAAGTTCCCTGAATCGTTATATAGAGCGGCTTTTTAACAGTTGGGACTGCGAAACTGGGTCGTTATAGAGAGCGGGTCGTTATAGAGAGCGCCGTTTCTGCTTAATTTGTTGAAACCAACCAATTTTTTTCCCGAGTCGTTATAAAGAGCGAATCGTTATAGAGAGCGTCGACTGTACTGCTCTCAGGCTAGTCACTATTTAATTTGCAGCTTGTTTGATTTTGGGTGTTTAAGCTTACTCAAACTTACTGGACAATACCCTATACTATAACCCCAAGAATAAAAATCTTGATCATTATAAGAAGGTCAACAAAACTTTGACATTTGACCCCCTGCTTCCACCAATCAATCTATTAATAGTACCTTAGCAAAAAAACCCTGAATATTATTTGGCAACACCAAAACTAAAATAAATTTTCTATCATTATCTAATGTTTCTATAAGTGAATATATTCAGGTTAATTGCTTCAAAATTCAGGAATTGACCAAGCATGACTATGTTAGTTTATTGAAGACTGAATTATGATATCTTCAACCTAATTTTATTACTCCTTAGATATTTTAAATAGCTCTAGATGGTCAGACCAGTCTCCTAATGCATTGTGTACTTTTTAGATGCTTCGGGTACTTTCCAAGTGACTTGAGTTAATCTAAAAATTTCAATAAAATTGTTCCGCAAAAAATGCCCAGCATCTTAACCATTTGTAGAAGTAAATTTTCGGGGAACTGTTTTTTTCCAGTCGTTTATTTGGTAATGTAATTTGGTTATTTGGTACCAGTGTTTCCAAAATGAAAATGAAAATCAAAATGAAAATGAAAACTTTTAAAATGAAAATGAAAATGAAAAGGAAATGAAAATTTTCATTTTCATTTTCATTTTCCACGATGAAATGAAAATGAAATTTTCATTTTCATCAAATGAAAAATGAAATTTTCATTTTTCACTGAAAATTTCATTTTTCATTGAAAATTTTCATTTTCATTCTGCTAACTGTACATATTGATTTCATTAAGCACCATTCATACTCCCGCGGGTCACGGTCACGGGTCATCATTTGACCCGCCACTTTTGCACCGTTAGCTGACCCGCGGGTCACTTTTTCAGAGTCACGGTGCAAACTTGCGGGTCAAAAGTTGCGGGTCATAACTGGGGGATCTTTTCATGAGCTTGACCGCGGGTCATAGACACGCGGGTCAAAGGAAATATACAGCAACCGTCAATAAAAAGGATGAAAAAACTTTATCGAACAAATAACCATAACATTAACACACTTCAAAGACTAATCATGCAAGCTAGATTGAAACTCATCAAAGCTCATTTCAGTGACAGACTTCTTTTGCTTATGCTGAAGGACTCTCGAGATCGATCTGGTGTCATATCCAACATTTGCTCCTCCCACTTGCTGATGAACTCACGAAGCTCTTCTGAATTAATATGGTGAATTTTTATTTTGAAGAGGAGGACAACTTTTGCACTTTAGAAGCGTTTTCTTGTCACCGCCATCTTCCACTTGATTCAACAGTTCAGCTACTTCAACAGATAAAGGAGGCATCTTTTTTTGTTTTCGAGAGCTTGCATAAGGCGTTCAATTCCGGATCTAACTTAGACTTCTTATTGGCAGGAGACCTCGAAATCGTTTGCTTGTTTGGTGGCAGTGACGTAACATTTGTCGCCCGAATCCTAAACTTTAAGTAGTCAATAAAATTGTATTAATTACTAGCTTTTACTGTGGTCTGAGAATGTATTGATAGAACGGAGAAAGGCAGTGGCTTCCCAAATTTCCAATCCGGCTCCACATCTTCAGCTCCATCTCCAGATTTTCCTTCTATTCGGCGACGCGTCGATCTGTGCGTTGATAAAATATTCTCCCACGTTTTCTTTAGAAGAGGAACTCAATTTGAAACAACAGAATATGTCTACAATAATTTTGTTTCATACCTCCGAATTGCATGCTTGCATAGGTATCCTGGAAAGATTTATTGATTCCCAGCCACTCGGTTTGTTTCTTGCTCAGGCTAGGGTAGTCAGCGTTAGTCGGATCCACAGAACAGGCTTCTGCTCCACCAGCTCGATCAGAATTCTTTGTGGTCGTCCATGACCTCGTGGTTTTGCGTAATTTTCTGTTTGACCATCTTCTATCTTAATAACCAAAATATATAAGTTTTTCATCAATCCAACACACATACACATAATGGGCCTACAAATAATTTGTTTATTTTCACAAAAAATGAACACGAATAACACGAGAATCAAATGATGCAAAAACATTGCCCGCGACCTAGTGACCCGCGGGTCAAAAACGGGTGCACCGCGACTTTGACCCGCAACTAAAAAGTTTGACCCTCAGGTCAAAAATCTGGCTTTGATAAAATTGACCCGCCACTTTTGCACCGTGACCTGTGACCCGCGACTCCAAAAATGTGACCCGCGGGTCATTTCAAATTATTAAGTAATTTTGACCCGTGACCCGTGACCCGCGGGAGTATGAATGCAGCTTTATGTCTAATTTTCATTTCCCTTTTTTCTACTCAGCTCTGAAACTACGGACAATACTCGGTCCGGGTCCCGGACTCCGGGATAACATCTCAGGCAATTTTTAGCTAGAATCTTGGTACCGAGATCCCGGTTCTAGATTGTGAAATTTCGGTTTAGTACACTAGGATATAAAATTTCTTTGATCTCAAAATCTTGATTATATAGAAAGCGGACAGTTGTTAGAACTAGTTTTCCAGGGTTGGCCCGTGCACCAACTTAACCAACTGGTCATCCACTTGGATAAAAAAATTTTACGTTTTGGCTTCCAAAACTTGTTTTCTGCCATTATTCGGGCATTCTAAAGATGGTTTGACAGCAGTGAAATCACGTTTTGATGTATTGTTACAGTTGTTGTAAATCTTGCAAAACCCGATTTTTTACTACTGTGAAACCATCTCTAGAACGCTCGATTAGTCAGAAACAAGTTTTGGAACCCAAAGCGTGTAAAAATTTTTTGATCCAAGTGGACGACCACTTGGTTTAGTTGGTGAATGGACATCCACATATTCAGCAGTCTAATGTCTAATATATTCAATGGTCCAATATACAACTTGGGTGTGTAGACCCCTTGGAAAGTACCATCTAGGTACCACTCCCCACAAGTCACCTTAAAATATTTTTGACAAGTTTGGGACTACTGGAGAATACGGTGCTCCCAAAAGGCCTTGGTTCCCTGTTGTTTTTTTTCATGATTTTTCCTTGGTCCCCCTGTTAATTTTTAGGGATCATTCTGGAGCACCGTGTTCTCCAGTAGAACCCAAAGTTTCAAGCCCATTCCTTTAATTTACCTATTCCTTCCAAAGCCATCGAGAAAAAACAAAGCACATTCGACCGCACAACTTTATTCAACATCAACATACGGGTTACCAACAACTCAATAATTTTTTAACGCTTGCGCTGGCCCCCTCCTTCGCGAGCTTCTTTCGGCTTGGGCGGCAGGATCACTCCGTCATACTACTGCTGGAACCATTTGACTGCCTCGTCTTTGCCACAATGATGAGATGCACCCTGAAATGAGAGCTATATATACAGCTTCCGATTCGTCTAATCAAAGAATTGCATACCACACGACCCTGAGCTCTGCGACGCTTAGCAACCCAGCGACCAGCACGGTCAAGCACCACGTAGAAGTCCGTTCCAAAGATCCCGATTGATGGGTTGTACTTGATTCCCAAATCGATGTGCTCCTGAATGCAAAAGCCGAAGTTGCCTGTGTCCGAACAGTTCTCACGATAGAGTTTGTATTCTTTAACCTAGAGATCAAAAGTTAGGTGATAAAGCATTAGGGGAAAGGCCAACCTTCAATCCGCGATCGATGATTTCCTCGGCTTTGACAGTCCTTGGCGACACAGCTACATGATGGAGGCGTGCCACTGAAATGGAAAACAAGATGAAAGACGGACTAAACAAAAAAAAGAGAATGTGCTGCCAACCTTGTCCATACGATGACGCGAAATATCCACCATATTGAAGCTTGCATGACACTTGACCAACAGAAGCTATACACCTAGAAAAGTTATAAAACAAATGAGACGATCACATTTCTGGCAATGGAGAAAAGAATAAGTCGGGACAACTCAAAAGAGGAGATAAAAATCCATTTGATGGAATGAAAATGAAAGCTTTTAATGAAAACGAAAATTTTCAGTGAAAAATGAAATTTTCAATGAAAAATGAAAATTTTCATTTTTCATTTGATGAAAATGAAAATTTTCATTTCATTCAAATTTCACTGAAATTTTCATTTTCATCGTGTTTTTCATTTTCATTTTGGAAACACTGTTTGGTACCGAACTTTTTGTTTGTATATACTATATAGATAAAAACACGATTTTTAATTGATCCCTTTTGTGTCTGATTAGTGACTACTCAAAAGTAGAGATGGCAAATGGCCTATTTCGGACGGACGGGACAAAATTTACTTAAAAAATTGGGACGGACACCGGGACGGGACAAGGTCTAAAAACCCTTCGAGACGGGACGGACGTCCCGACCCATTTATAAGGAAAAAATAAAGGAAAAATGAAGGAAAAATCGGAAAATCACTCGGGACGGGACACCGGTACGGGACACACTAGATTTTTTTCCGGGACGGGACAAGCCCTAAAATCCCTTCGGACGGACGGAGGGGATTCCCGTCCGAGGCCATCTCTACTCAAAAGCCATTTCTTTACTGGAGGAAACCACAGCGAGCACCAATAGTTTAAAAAAGAGGTAGTTTGAAAAATCCCCTGTTGGTAATTTTGCCTATATGAATTCACTGTCCTTTTTAAGAGAGCTGTCAACAAGTGGATTGAGCAGAAGCTGGAACAATGCTAGTAACTTGTCATCTTCATTACTTATTTGTCCAATAAAGTTAAGTTAAATTACAAGTCCACAACTGGTGTAAAGAGAGCAGATATACATAAGCCCCTAGGAAAGAAGGAAGAGGTGGCGGCGTAGTGTAATGGTAGCACATCGCCGGCAACTGAAAGCTGCAGGTTCGATTCCTGCCACCACCATTTTGCCCTTCCTTCCTAAACTTTTCTGGTAGCAGCGAGTGGTTCAGCCAGAGGGAGGATGGTGAACAAAGTTCACAACGTAAAGTCTTATGATCTCTGGGTCCACTGGGGTCTATGTATGTCTGCCTGTCTAGGCCATAACTGGGCTGCGAGGTGTCCGCAGCAGAGCTGCGAGTGTTATCGCAGCAGTAAAGAGATCCCTGGGCTGCGAGCAGCATAACGGCAGCGAGATATCTCGCAGCGAGCTATAGTAGACTGAGGACATCTGGGAAAATAGGGGGAGGTGTAAAGAGAGCAGATATACATAAACCCCTAGGAAAGAAGGAGAGGTGGCGGCGTAGTTAATGGTAGCACATCAGCCGGCAAACTGAAAGCTGCAGGTTCGATTCCTGCCACCACCATTTGCCTCTTCCTTCCTAAACTTTTCTCTGGCCAATCAAAAATTGTAAGCACTTCTAAGAACACAATCTTCTAGAAAAGCTCACATCTTAATGTATCACAAACGCCAAATTATTATTTTTGCTTTTATAATTAATAACATTTAATAGTATCCACAAAGTTTTTTAAAAACTGCCTAATTTTGTAAAATTTCTGTTTTTATTGCTTATGCTTCATGTCCTTACTATTAGCTTTGACTTGACTTTAAAGTTTGAACTTATTTAGCAATAATACTTTCATTATTCGTCAAAATATTCATTCAAACTGTCTAAAAGCTTTTTTCTTGCACTACCGTATTTCTTTTGATACAGTCCGGGGTTGATATTAGAACTTGTATTTTTCGAAAAGTAATCCCGTAACTAGCAGGTGCTTACTATGTCGTCCAAAACTCTCAAAGTCATTCTTGTATCTCGAAACTTATAACTTTCTTGTTCAGGATAAAATTATGGATCAAAGAGCACCCAGTAGCTTAGGTACTGTCATTAATTTTTCTGGGAAAATCGATGGGTCCAGGGCTTAGTTTGACAAAGTTTTCAGAAATGTGGCTGTTTTATGTGTCACCCTTTTACTTAAAGAGTCGACGATCGATACAATCGACGTCCTTTATAACGTAATTCGGGGAACCGGGCACTTAACGGGTTCAACACCTTTTAGACATCCACTTTTTCAAGCTTCTACCAGTTCTATTTGACAATCTGATGCCGAAATTGCGAGGATTCCAATTTTGCCATTTTATATCGTTTATATCGAGTGACATTATAACGAGCGTCGACTGTATAGCAAAAACCCAAAAAGTTATTTTTTGGCATGTGGGACAGCTTGTGCATTAAGAGTTTATTAAGCTTTTTACAATCGACAATTAAACCCAATAGCGAAAAAAAAAGCTCGTTTGATTCTGCATCTAAAACATATGTGCAACTATTGCAAACAATTTTCAACAAATTTCTCTTTAAATGATCCTGAAAAGAGAAAGGTTAGAAAAGGCCGTGAAACACAGTACGCATGCATTTTTCTCATAGAAAGCTTTTTGTTGCACGGCTTATTTTTAAATTTTTTCTACCGCTGTGTTCAAAATTAATTTTTTTCAGAATCTGGAATGAAAAAAAAGCGCTATACCTTTAAGCTTGAGAAACAGGTGATACCATAAGAAAGCCCGTTCAATTTTGCGTGAAATGATATCATGTGTGAGGGTCCTGTACTAAAAATGAAAAGCTGTATACTCAAGAAAAAAATCCACATTTCAGAGATTTGGCACGGGTCTAATTTGGAATTTGAGCATATCTCAAGATCCGATTTCAAGTTGCGTTCTGTCAAAGTAAGCTCACCAGAATAAGTTGCTCTTTCGAATGCGACCAAATCTAGAAACTTCGAAACTTTGGAGCCTTGAATGGGGTTAAATTTGCGATTTTTGAAACCGGATGTTTTGAACATTTTTAAGCACAATTATTTTTTTAATGAGCTGTAAACGCAAGTCTTGTGAGTTATCTTAAACAACCTTTTATACCAAAATGTAGCGCAGGACAAGGGCTTTCAAATCATATATACATGCCTATACTTCTTTTGCAATTGCTAGACTTGACCCAATAGCACAAATTAACCCAAAATTTTGAAATTTCCGGACTTTTGCAATCTGTGATCACAACCTATCTTAAAGGCCTGTTAGCAAATTCTGAGCCCAGATTCGGATTTTCCGGCTAAAACTGCCCTTAGGAGTCATTTTTTTGCAAAATTGGCGTGAACCAAACGACATTTTTGACACGAGAAGAATAAATTAACGCTTGCTAAATTCTTTGCTTAAACCAATTTTGCTTTTGACCACAAAAAGATCTTCTGATCTCAGCTTATTGGATTAACGAAGAGTTGCAGTTTAATGCTGTCATCCTGCGCTTTGGAGTGAGGTATCTTCTCCTTTGTGCTCCTTCTTTTCAGCCCTCGGTTTACAGTAGCGGAAAAAAGTATTGCATCAAGCACATATTTTTGAAAATCATTGTGTAGCTTTCCAATTTGAAACATTCTACGACAATTTTTAACCAAGATATTGCTCACAATCTCAGCTACATTTTGAGCACAAATATGGCGGAAAAGAATAATTTTTTGTTATATACCAATGCTATTTACAAAGACATTCATTCCTGGGGGTGGAAAAATTATTGCATCAAGAATTCTTTCGTTAATGTTTTTAGATTTTTAGAATTTTTTCGCTAGTTATTTTTGATGACTTTTATAGCACTATTTCATAGCTACATTTTATAGGTCAAGCTCTTCTTTTTGATTATTCTGATAGGAGCTATGAATATCAAAAAAAAGTGTTCATTTTTTAGTCAAACTCAAAGTAAATCTAACGAAAATGGTTGTTGGTCGCATTACATACTGATTTTTCTTAAAAGTTTAAAAGCAAAATTGACCAGTTAATGCACTTTTTGAAGCTTAACAATTTCTCTACAAATGGCATGTACCGTAAAACCTCTATTAATCAGGCCCCTCTAATTATCCGCCCCCTCTAATAATCCGGCCCCTGAAGGAGTTGAAATAGTCCGGCCCTTTCAAAGAGCTTTAAAGGGGTTTTCATTATTTTTGGAATGGTACAGAAATTACTAAGTAAGGTGGAATTTTTGACAGTACGATTATCTTGTATAAACTTTTAGTGTCAGTAAAGATATACCTATTCAAATTCAAATTTTTTATAATTAAACTGAGGCTTAAAAGTTTTATGGGTGTCTTGGGTGTTAAAGACCATGACTTTTGGGGGGCTAATTGACCATTATCTGATTGCTAATCTAGTTTCGTGTAGTTCGTATCTGTAGGGTATCCAGATGTATAAGGGTTGCAATCCAGAAAATGGTATTTAGGTGGTTTTACAAGGCAGTGACGAGGTATCGGTGCTTAAAAGTGCTTAGGTATGGTACTTGTGTGGCGTGGCAGATTGTAGTTCCTAGTAGTGGTATCTTGAAGGTAGGGCTCAGTCGGCAGTACCCAAATTGCACATCAGACTATTAAAACCAAGTAATCGCCCACTTGGATCAAAAATTCTTTTTACTTTTTCGGGCTCCAAAACCTGTTTTCTTAGACTGCTTCGGGGTGCTTGAGATGGTTTGATAGTAGTAAAATGGCGTTTAGCTGGTTTTTTTTTTAGTTTTTGGTAAAATCGAGTTTTGGTGAAATCAATTATCTCTCAATACTCACCCTACGAAACTTTTTTTACTATCATCAAACCATCTTTAGCATGAATGGTTAGTCCAAAAAACAGGTTTAAAAAACCCAAAACGTAAAAAAAAATTCGATCCAAGTGGACGACCACTTGTTATGTTATTACATGTGAAAAATGTTGAATACAATTTTAATGAGAATCTTGATAAAAATGGTTTAATAGTTTATATGTGCAGCTCAAGTGACTAGAACCCCATAAAATTTTTCAACATAAGCATCACGTTGTTTCCTAATACTAATGATTTTT
>SADC01000634.1:0-68053 GCA_004194705.1 Ditylenchus dipsaci | reverse complement strand
TTAGAAGGATCTTCGTTGCGCCAGAGTTGAGCTTCCTTCTACAACGGTTATCAAGAATTTTGTCTACCGTGAAATGCCAAGACGGTCTCATGAATCAGATGAAGATGTCTGATCTCCTCAAATACGCTCAAGCCATTCAGCAGTGCCAAATGATCCAGACATGCATTATGCTGTTTCCTTTGAAGTGAGTCTTGACAAAAGAATTGCTTATGACATGGACGACAAAAGATTGCTCGAAGCTCAAAGAACTCATGCGCCGGTGATCATCACAAGTGGACGCATTATACAAGCTTCTCTACCAAAGATATCCATACTACGAAAGTTTTTATTATCTCAATATGTCAAAATACATTAACTGATGTTTTTTAGTTAGCCGGATCCTCAGATGCCAACTGAAATTCTATGCGACATTTACTGCTCTTTGCTCTAGTGAAACAGCTTGAATTGGGAAAAGTTTCTTGGTGCTATTAAAGAAGCGTTTCAATAGAGGGAACGTGTACAAACCAGTATTCGTGATGTCAGACGCAGCAGAAGCCATTCAATCAGGTACTTCTGTTCAATGTGATCTTTTTTTTGAATATTTAGCTAGCAATAATATCTTCCGAAGGTTCCACATGCCATGTGCAAGTTTCATGTTGCCAAGAATCTGAAACGTTATCAGCTAAAAGCCAAACAGCATCAAAAGGCCTGCGAAAAAAATGCAAGAGGATTTCAGAACGCTGTGTGGTGCCATGAGTGGTGAAATGGATTTCTGGAGGGTTTGAAATCACTAACGTTTTTACTCTTATATAAATTGCTATTCAGCTGCCAATGAAATGCTGAATTATTGGAGAGAAAAACATGGAGGTGTGGCGAAGCTTTTAGAGTGATAACTTCAAATCAATACTTCATTCCTCCGCTCAATTCAGTTATTCTTATTTTCAGGTGATCGACAAGCTTAAACGCAACAGTGATCGATCGTCCTATTTTCGAGAGATGGTATGATGAGTTTGGTACAATTGCAGTTTAGGCATCCTTAACCACTTAGGCATCCTTAAAAGTTTAGGCATCCTTAAATATTTAGGCATCCATAGAAAGTTTAGGCATCAATAAAAAGTTTAGGCATCCTTAGCTTTATTCCATAACAACATGTATAGAGTATGCAAGAAAATTCGCGCTACTTGCTTTTACTCTAACAGTTACCGAGACAACCCTTCCCCATCAAAAAAGTTACTTGCTTATAACTGCATGTTTACGGACCTTCTAGCTTATACCTCCTTAAAATAACGTTTTTTAAAGTGTCTAGAAACCATTTCAAGTAATATTTTGTATAAAGTACTAGAAAGTAATTCAAAAGGGACAAAGTGCTGTTTGGGAGGGGAGGAACAAAAGAGGGGCACTGATAAGAGGCTAACCAGCAAAAAAAAGATGTTGAACATAGTTTGATAACTGGGCCTACCGCATAAATAAACTCTGGTATGCATGCTTTTTCATGCATCCAGAGTCGCTTTCGAGTGATTTGTGTCTAAGGTATGTGGTGTGGTTCAAATCCAGCCCTGCGCCCGACGGGGGCGCAGGGGGCTTGAGAGTTAGAGATGCGCCGCACGCATTACCTTAGACATGATTCCGAGATTGTACTCTTACCATTAATGCATATACGAGTTCTTTTTGCCACGGCGCCGAGTTGAAAAACATGGTAAACAGCCAAAGCTAGGTAGAGAGTGGTTCAAATAAATTGGATTTTTTTGTTTTCTTCCACCCCATTACAGCCCAAGTTCCATAGAAATGCTTTTTTAGTTTTTTTCCAGCAAATAATTGCTTTAAAATGGTTTTCGACTACTTCTAAAAAGTCGAATTTTTATGGATGCCTAAAGTATTCATTGGATGCCTAAACTTTCTATGGATGCCTAAAATATTTAAGGATGCCTAAACTTTTTAAGGATGCCTAAAGTGGTTAAGGATGCCTAAACTGCAATTGAGCCATGAGTTTGTCCCCTGATCTCAACAAACAATGCCTTGAAGCGCCGAAATTTGGATATCAAAGAGAAGTACACTTTTCGAGAGCGAGTGTCGTGCCATCTTTCTTAACAGAGTCGAGACGATGCTGAATGAATGGAGCTTAGACATTTTGGAGAAGCCGGTATTTACTGCTTTGTTTTTTCATTAATAAGTTTCAATGTTTAGCCTGCGACATTTCCAACGCCTACAATGGATGAGTTCGAAGAAGCTTGGAAATGCAAGAGAATAATCCAGCGTGTTTTGTAATTGATTCTGACGGCCAGCTTATCTCATTCAGCCGGAGTCGCGTATCGGAGAGCAGCCAAATTGGAATCTACAAAATTTTACTGCTGAGCAGAAATGGATTAGGTATAAGAAGCTTCGCTCGAGTGTTTACAAGGTTAAGCTATCTCAGCTTTTCAATGGTCTCTACATTTGCAGCTGCGGCCGGAGTACACCCCGTCGGTGTCGCCCAAAATCGCCA
This sequence comes from Ditylenchus dipsaci, assembly GCA_004194705.1. Lineage (NCBI taxonomy): Eukaryota > Metazoa > Nematoda > Chromadorea > Rhabditida > Anguinidae > Ditylenchus > Ditylenchus dipsaci. Next base: position 65,592 of record SADC01000634.1, on the reverse strand, counting down.
AAAATGATGTATTTCGATGTTCTGACCGCCGAAACGTGTTTAAAACACCTTGTTAGGATTGGAAGAGAGTTTTTGAGACTCTCCAAAAAAAATTTGGTACCGCAGGGGGCACCAAGGCAAAAAACCCAAAATTTGACTTGGTCCCCAAGGCAGAATTTGGGCAGATTTTTATGATTGCAATGTTTTACTTTAAGTACCGCTGATTAGTGTACTTTAAAAGTTTTTATGGTTATTGTTCCTGACAGGTACTATTGACACATCGTTTTCATTGCAAGACGAAAACGAAGTATTGCCTAAGCCTCAGCCTAAGCCTATCCTGCCAAAATTCTCCCAAAATTGCCTTGGGGACCAAGTCAATTTTGGTTTTTTGCCTTGGTCCCCCCGTGGTACCAAAAATTTTTTTTTTGATAGTCTCAAAAACTCTCTTCTCATCCTAACAAGGTGTTTTAAACACGTTTCGGCGGTCAGAACATCGAAATAACATCATTTTTGGCGATTTTGGGCGACACCGACGGGGTGTACTTTAGCCGCAGCTGCTTCAAGGGACTGAAGGATCGCGCGTTTGAGGGCGCGCGGGACGCTGTTTTTATTCCGAAAATGTTTGGCATTATTTTTTGAATCGACATTGTTCGCAAAATTAAAATTAATCGCGCTAGAAAAAAGTATTTCTTAAAAAGTTAATTTGCAGTGTAATGGTGAAGGAGCAGTGGCTGGTCAAAATTTGTTAGTCAGTTCGATCTCTCGATTCCCAATCCCTGCGTTGTTTTTTTGAGTTTAGTTTATTAAAAATAAATAAACCGAATATTTTTGCAATGAAAAAAAGTGTCCCGCCCGCATTTAAACGTGTGAAATTATCATTGCCGGCGACAGCTTTGGGTATTTAAAGAAAATTCTGTACATTGCTAAATGGATAGCTTTATTTACACAAATACAACTTCATACATAGTTTGCTTGGCTTAGTTTGCTTGGACATTGGAGCTAATTCATTTATCAAGCAATTAACCAAGCAAAAGTAGTGCCTACAGGTAAAATGTAAATAATGACACAAAAATGTTCTGCTTGTCAAAAAGATAGCTCTACTGGAGAATGGGTACCGCTTTCTCGCCTTAGTCTCCCTGTTATTTTTCTACATTTTTGTTTCTTTTTTATTATATTTTTTCTGTTCGTACCATGGCTAAAAAATGATTAAGGAATATATATAAAAAAGATAGAATAGAAAGAAAAGGCGGACAGAAAATATAATAAAAAAGGAACAAAACATGGAAAAAATAACAAGGGGACTAAGGCAAAAACCGGTACTCATTCTCCAGTAGAGCCAAAGATTATGACCGATTTTTCATTATCGGTCATAATCTAGATTATGACCGGTAATATTACCGTTGCCCAACTCTAGGTGAAAGCTGTTAAGGAGATAGTCTCGACACGAAAGGATTAATCCAAGATGTGGGCTTATGAAATGTGGCTTTGTGGCCATGTTTTGTCGAAAACTCGGTGTTGCAATCTCAAACGAACTTGTGCAAAATTAAAAGTTGGGCTAGCATCATCAATATCCGAATTATTAATTCCTTCAAAAAACGCCCTAAAAATTGAAATGAAAAAGGGCAAAACCCATTAAAATAGGTTGATTAGTCTTCTATTGCATTTGGTTTTAGGGCATTTTTTGAATTTTAAAATTCTGATATGATAATGCTCATGCAACTTTTGATCCTGCACAAGTTTGTCTGAGATCGCTACCGAGTAGTGAACAAAATAATAAATACCAACAAAACTTGGGATAATCCTGTCGTGTCGAGACAATCTCCTTAACAGCTTTCACCTCTCCTTTAAAAGGGGGAGGAAACTTTATATACGCATCCCTGGGTCGATGGTTCAAATCCCCTTGAGTGCACACCTTATTTATTTACTCTTCTTTTTAGTAAGTTCACTGACACTAAACCCCAAAAACGATCGATTTTCGCTTATAACTAAGCTCGAGCAGGTGTGAAACCTGGGCTGATAATTTTCGTGGATAGCCAACAGTGTGAGGATCATTTCTACACCGAACTTGTAAATAAAAAGAGATAAAAATAAAGTGTGAACCAGGGAGATATGAACCGTCGACCCTTAGGCAATGCGTATATAAGGTTTTCTCCCCCTCTAATGCAAATACCCTATTTCCCGAATAGAACAGTCCAATCAAATAGAGTCTCTAATCTAATAAATTACACTTCGGAGAGTACACATACACACATCTCAAAAACGACTAGTTTTTATTCTTCAACAAGGAATTAGATTCGCAACAAATATTAGGTATTTCTCAAAAATCATTTCTCAATAAGGCAGCAGATTGATTTCAATAAAAAATCCGAGGACTAGCGCTTTTGAAGAAGTTCTATAGCCCTGCACATGTTCTCGATACTAGTCTTGGCATCATCGTAGTCCAGAGCGCTTAGGGAATATCGCATTATTTTCTTGCTTCATCAAAGTCTACTCCAGTCAAAGGTTTGGACTGGCGATCTACCTGCGGTGACTGCTTCTCCACCTGACCAATTTTCTTCTTCAGACGGTTCTAATATCCATAGCTTTTTGCTTCGCATACTGACCCACTGCCTGCAACCGAGAGTATGTATTAAGTATAAAACTGACCCTGACTACCTTCACATTCTCCTTAACCACTCCCAAGTTGACAATAGATCAAATAAAAAACCACTTGTGCTGTAAGATCCACCAGCTCCACATCTGAAGCACCAGCCAGTTCCTGTAGAAGGTCCTGTCGAAGATATTTAATAAAGAGTGAGTGACCTGAGAGTGCGCATATTTGTACATGCGATCGGCTTCTGCTTCAATATGACTTTTAGCTGCGGCTTGGTTGGTCAGAGCATCATTTTTTGGATTATCTTCTTTCATCTGAACATACGATTCGGAAAAGTAGTTTGAATAAAGGGGTTGTTAAGCCAAAAACTTTTAAACTTGAACTTATTTCAGATACTTTTAAATCTCCCTTTTTTAATCCCTTATGATATATTTTACACAGTGGTGTAATAAGAGTCGAGTCCGGTTTCGAAAATATAATGATCACAACCTTTGATTTTGAGTCAGACGAGCATTTCTACACCCAAAAGTTTGAAAATAGGACCACTATTTAGCAATACTGCAATTTTTTTAAATGATCACGCGACAGAAATTACTCTACTCGCTGTATAAAAGTTTTAAAATTACCCAGAGTGTAAAAGTGTAGCTCAACACCTCTGAAAAAGAACTAAACCTTTTCCAGCAGAGTTAAAGCAGAAGCGAGGAAATTGTGAGCAGCCGATGAAGTTCTGTCCAGTTTCATGCCTTCTTGAACACCCAAATACAAGTCTAAAAAAAGTCCAAGATTTAGAGTGAGCATAAAAAATAATTACTCCAATAGCAGATGACTATATTAGTGCGTTCATACAGCAAGGCAGTTCGAAGATAGTGCTCAACTTGACGGAGTGTAGGAGGCAACGGCGGAAGTTCCGAGAGAGACATTTGTCTGATAGGCTGAAACTAACTTGAAGGTTATAAAAGTACTTTAGGCGTCATAACTATCAAAGAAAGAAAGATGGATAACATCTTTTCTCACCGCATATACCGTATTTACCCTAATAGAGCGGAATGCCGCTCTATTTTTGAAACTTACGAAAATTGGAAAATTGTCAATCAAAAATGGCCTTAACCCATTTTTGCCCGAATTTCTGTAAAAATATTCAAAATTTTTCCAAAAAAATTTTTTTCGAAAAAATCGCTAGTGGGGTAATTTTCGACGTAAAAGTGATCTAGAAAAACAGAATATTAAAATTTCAATTAAAATCCATCTACGAGCTGGAATCAATTTATTATTTGAGTAGTGTATCAATGTTTATTAAACACTTAAAAAAACGGTATTCTAAAAAGGAAAACAAGCATTGCACTAGAAATCCTTTTTTTGCTAAATCTCGAAATTTCATCAATAAATATGTCTTTTGTTCACATTTTTAAAATAAACCAGCTATTTACCCCTAGAAACGACACTTTTGGCCCGAAAATGAAAAATCGAAAACCTTGGGTACTAAAGGAAGAGTAAGGCAATTTTGTAAGTATTATGTACACGTGGGCACAAACGGGTTAAAGGACCTGACCCCTTCCTAGTCATGGCAATTTGTAATTTTTGAATTGGCGGGGACCATTTATTTTTTCCGTAATTTTTTTTAAATGCGAAAATTTTTTTTTATTAAAAGTTGCGTGTATATTTTTTGATGTGAGTTTTTCCTTTTGGTTCTTGTTAAAATTTCTTGTTGTCTAGGTGATCCGGCATCTCTACCTAGGTCCAGAGTGAGCTGAGTGCCGTTGTATTAGATAAGCTTTATTTCTTGGTAACACTATAGAAATCCCCCCCCCCCCCCCCCCCCAGCTAGCGAAAATTTACTTTTCCTGAAGGGGAAAGGACCCGTCCCATTTTGATTCTCGTGCTCTGAATAGGCACGTAAACACTTTGGTTCCGAAAAATCGAAAAAAAATTTTTCGGTTTGCCTTGGTCCCCAAGGTAAAGAATTTAAGAAAATTCAAAAAATATTTTTTTGACTTCCCGCCAAAACATTTTTACAGGGAATTAGGGCTGTATTGGGAGGGGAAAGGAATAAAAAGGGCCACTTTCATGGCAAAATAATTAAAAAAGTGAATTCTGGACTATTTCGGATGTCCTACCATGTTTTTTAACTCGGGCCGTGGCAAAAAAGACTCTATATGCATTTTATGGTCAAGAGTACTTCTCGAATCATGTCTAAGGTAAGTGAGTGCGCGCATCTCTAACTCTCAAGCCCCTGCGCCCCTTCGGGGGCTTGGAGTTGAGATGCGCACACCCACATACCTTAGATACAAATCACTCGAAAGTGACTCTGGATGCGTGAAAAAGCATGCATACCAGAGTTTATTTATGCGGTAGGACCCAGTATTCAAAACTATGTTCAACATCTTCTTGTTAATGGGCTCTGTGTGATTAGTGGCCCTCTTTGTCCCTTCCCCTCCCAATACAGCCTAATTCCCTGTAAAAATGTTTTGGCGGAAATTCAAAAAATTTTTTTTTTGAATTTTCTTAAATTTTTCACCTGCGGGGACCAAGGCAAATCGAAAAAGGGGGTGACACCTTCCAAACTGTAACAGAAAATCAATATTTTTCATGTTCCTTCGTATCTTAGATTATCTAAAAGAATGGTTTGTCGACCCTAGTAGCGAATACCCCCAACAAATTTTTTTCAAAATCAGGTTTTAACCTTTTCTAAGTAATTCTTATGCGCTGAAAACGATGAAAAAGGTGTTTTCGAGTATTATCTGACTGAAAAGTTGATTTTTAGAAAAAAAAATTTTGACCAAAATTCGACTTTTTGCCTTGGGGACCAAGGTATTCTACCTCGTTTTGTCACTGGAGCTAGGCAAAAAGAGTCTCCATATACATTTTATGTTTAAGAGTCCTGCTTGGAATTATTTCTAAGGTATGTGGGTGCGCGCATCTCTAACTCTCAAGCCCCTGCGCCCCCGAAGGGGGCTTGGAGTTGAGATGCGCACACCTACATACCTTAGACACAAATCACTCGAAAGTGCCTCTGGATGCATGAAAAAAACATGCATACCAGAGTTTCTTTATGCGGTAGGCCCCAGCTAACAAGACTATGTCCAAATCACATCTTTTTAAGACTCTAGGTACCATTTTCAGGTGGTGTACCTTGGTCCCCAAGGCAAAAGTCGAATTTTGGTCAAAAATTTTTTTTTTCCAAAAATCAACTTTTTAGGTCAGAAAATGCCCGAAAACACCTTTTTGGCTCTATATGCATTCGCATCTCTGGAAAAAAAAGATGCCTTGGTCCCCCTGTTGATTTTTTTTTTGAAATTTTTTTTTTCTTCAAAAGTCTCAAAAAGTGTTCATGTTCACTTTTTTTAGCATTTTCAGGCAAAAAATTTTTTGGTGAAAATTTTATTTTTAAATTTTTTTGCCTTGGTCTCCCTATTGCTTTTTTGAAATGGCTTTGCTTTTTATTGCTTTTTATTTTTGATGTCATACAAAGCATCCAAATACACATTTTGTTAGAAAGCAATTAAAAAAATATATTTTTCCGTAATTTCAATAGAATAAATTATGAAGGATCTAAATATACACGGAACAAAGAAAAATTTAATTTAGTGAATAATAAAAAGTACATAAAAAATTCGGTAAAATTTTGATTTTATTTTTATTTTATTTCACTTTTGAAAACATTGAAGACCCCTAAAAAGTTGGATTCGAACATAGTTTTGTTAACTGGGGCCTTCGCGTAAATAAACTCTGGTATGCATGTTTTGTCATGCATCCAGAGGCACTTTCGAGTGATTTGTGTCTAAGGTATGTGGGTGTGCGCATCTCAACTCCAAGCCCCAAGCTCCCTGCGCTCCCGAAGGGGGCGCAGGGGGCTGGTAGGTTAGAGATGCGCGCACTCACTTACCTTAGACATGATTCCGAGAAATACTCTTGATCATAAAATGCATATAGAGGCCATTTTTGCCTAGCTCCAGTGACCAAAACGAGGTAGAATACTCTTAAAAACAGGGATTTTTTACCCTGATAAAGATTGAAAACGTGATATTTCACTATGTTTTGGTCAATAAAACAAAAAAAAGCAATAGGGGGGACCAAGGCAAAAAAATTTAAAAAATAAAATTTTCACCAAAAAAATTTTTTGCCTGAATATGCTAAAAAAGTGAACATAAACACTTTTTGAGACTTTGAAAGAAAAAAAATTTCAAAAAAATCAACAGGGGGGACCAAGGCATCTTTTTTCCCAGAGATGCGAATCCATATACAGGGTGTCCCACAAAAACTGGTGCAAAAAAAAATTCGTCCAAGGTTTCCCCTCTTCGCCGGGATTGGGCTTTTTCGTGTTTCAACGTCTCTTGGACGATGTTGAAGATAGGAAACATTGGAACATTCTGAAACACATACGGAAATGACAAGAAATGCGACAAAAAGAATTATAAAAAATTGAACGAAAATTCAAAAATTGCACCAGTTTTGTGGGACACCCTGTAGAGCCACCTTTTTCATCGTTTTCAGCGCATAAGAATTACTTAGAAATGGTTAAAACTGATTTTGAAAAAAAATTTGTTGGGGGGGGGGTATTCGCTTCTAGCGCCGGTTTGTCTTATTTGTGGGTGCAAAGCTATTTTTTCCAATAATCGACGAGCATCAGTGCTAGATTTTATTGTTCCCTCTGCGAAACCAGGAAATTTTGGGCGACCCAAAAAGAATCGGAAATACGAATCAATATTCTGGCACAGCTCGATTAGTGGAGTATCTAGAATGTTATATAGAAAACGACACAACTTATTCGACAGATTCTTTTGATAAATACGATTATTGAAACTGTAGAATGAATGCGGAGGAATAAATTACAACAGACGGCACACTGCAAAACGGTCCACCAAAGCTATTTGACTTGACCCAGCAACCCCACCTGAAAACAATTTCAACAAGAACCAAAAGGAGAAAACTCACATCAAAAATAGACACGCAACTTTTAATAAAAAAATATTTTCGCATTTTAAAAAATAATTACGGGAAAAATAAATGGTCCCCCGCCAATTCAGAAATTAAAAATTGCCATGACTAGGAAGAGGTCAGGTCCTTTAAAAGGCGGGGTGTTGGAACTTCCTATACGCATCTTCTTTATTATTTTGCAACTGACGTTTTTTGCAACTTAGATTTATATGATCATTGGCAACCATATACTGAAAATGACGCGAAGAAGCAGGGCTACATTTTAAGTATAAGGTTGCAAATGAGTATGTAAATTGAAATTATGAAAAAACGTCAGTTCCATGATACTACCGAAAAGTTCTGAAATAGTCCCGGGTAGGATGTCATGGAATTGGACATCGTAGAAGGTTTTTAGAATTCTAGCTCCAACTTTATACTAACTTTTTCTCTGTTAGATATTTCAATGAAAGACTAGAGTCTTGTCCACATTTTGGTGTATGAAACTTGTGACTTGTAGAAAAAAGTCAGAAATTTTCAGTGAAACCAGTCAAAGAAAAACCCCGAAAACCATCTATTTTCGGAAATTTGGCCTATTTTAGCCTGGTTACAAGCTTCGGTAGGTGTAAAAGCCTGTGCTGATAGTCTTATTGGATAGCCAAGAGTGTGAGGATCATTTAGACACTAAACTTGTAAATAAAGAAGAAAAAATATGGTTTACAGCCAGTGGTAGTCGAAGCTGTGACCTAAGGCGATGCGTATAGGCTCCCCTCATACTCCCGCGCAACACGAGTCGTGCAACAAAATTGCATAGGGTTCTACAGGAACAATTTTTATTTTCGATCGCAGACATCTTATACTCAAAATGACGGCTAGAATCTAGCAAACATTTTGGTAATAACAAATTTTCAATCTGATATAAAAAATGTTTAGGAATAATCACAAGTATAAAGGCAAATTGGCGTGTTACGCAAGGAAGTGACGCAATACGCCAATTTTCCGGTACACGGACAATTCACCTCCAGGACAATTCACCTCCAGGGACAATTCACCTCCAAAATTAAGACATTTCCAAATTTGCGCTTTTTTGCATTGTTTATCCACCATCATTTCATTTTTGTTCATCATTCGCTTTTTTGCCGGTCGTGTTATTATTTTCCGGTCATGCTGAATTTTTGCTGCTCATGTTATGTTTTTTCATATTAGTTTCATGAACTGGCTCGAATTTTACGGAGAAATTGATGAAGAACAAATGGAGGGAAATCTGGCCGAAGAACATGAGGATGTGATGGAAATTGTCGTGGAGCAAGCCAATCAGGGTATCGCTAATCCAGCAGTCAACGAGCAAGTTTGTTATTGCCTATAGTTTCGCAATTTTAGTTCAACATCCTGCTTCCAGGTGGTGATTCGGTCCGAAAAAGGAAAGGATGTACTCACCTACGACGGATTTCTTTTCTGGAAGGCAAAACTCAGTGTGAATGGCGACAAGACTTTCTGGGCGTGCATCAAAGTTCAAGTGAATGGCTGCCGTTTTCGAGTTCATACAAAGTTTCCATCAGGGGAAGTGATCAAGACGGTAGGCACGCACAATCACGAAAAGTCAGCAGTTTCCATTCCTCTTCGTCAGCTCAAACAGAAATCGAGACGGCTGCGGCAGAAACCATGCATGTGTGTACTCATTCAAACCAATCAAATTTTGCAAATCAATTTTAGCATCCAATACACATTTCAATCGTGCCATCATTGGTGTTCCACAAGCCATCCAATCCCAAACAAGTTCAAGTGCATCGCGCAAGAATGTGCAGCGGATACGCAAAAAAGTCAATCAAATGCCAGCAGCGCCGAACGGGATCAACTTTGCTATTCCAGAGCAGTACAGAAACTAGAGATTCGGAGCTGAGGAACATGAACTTTTTCTGCTTGGAGATTCACAAGATGCTGAGCGGTAGAACTTTATATTATTTATCCTTATTATTTATCCTTATCTTTATTTATCCTTTAAATAATTATTCATTTAGAATTCTACTTTTTGGGCGAGAACGAAACAAGAACTGGTCAGGCGGATAAAGGTCGTCTTTATGGATGGAACTTTTAAAATCACGCCAATGCCCTTCATCCAAGTAGGTTTATTGATTTGTTGAGCTTCCACTATACACTCCTTATTAGGGACACGGGTGTTTCCCCTCAAAGTTCGTTTCCCCTCAAAGGTCGTTTCCCCTCAAAGGTCGTTTCCCCTCAAAATAAGTTCCCTTCAAAATAAGTAAATAAATAAGTAAAGTTTACCCCGTGGTACCTACCCGAGGGGGTATCCACATCCAGAATTCAAAATTTTAGATTTAGCTCAAAGTAATTGAAAACGCAAAAAAAAAAGAAAGTTCGAAAAGTTTTGGGACTAAAATAAAACCAACGATATTTCATGCTTTTGTATTACATTAGTTTATTTTGATCAATTTTTTTTAGAAAAAATCATTTTTAAGGGAAACGACACTTGAGGGGAAACGACCTTTGAGGGGAAACGAACTTTGAGGGGAAACGACCTTTGAGGGGAAACGAACTTTGAGGGAAACGAGGCGGAACCCTTTATTAGGTATACATCATTCTGGCTGAAAGAGATGGATTTGTCTTTCCCGTGCTCTACGCCCTCTTACCAAATAAAAGTCAAGTCGTCTATGAAAAGCTGCTACAAATGGTCCGAGATCTGAGAATTGTTAAGAACTTCGCCACAAGAAGCTCTGAAGAATATCTCAAAGGAATCGCCAGTAATTATGATATGGATGATTGAGAGTTTTCGATGTACATTTTCGTTTACTGTTGTTGTTATTTTACGCACTTCTTCGAATAAACTTGGTGTGATGAATTCTTGAAATATTTTTTCACTTTTTCGGTCTCCAAAAACTCTTTTCTGGACTAAATCGGGCATGCTAAAGATGGTTTGATAGTGGTAAAATGCCGTTTTTGCGGGTATTTTTTGAGTTTTGGCAAAATCGAGTTTTGGTAAAATCAATTATTTCCAAATACTCAAAAAATGCCCGAGAAAAGGGCATTTTACCACTATCAAACCATCTTCAGCATGCCCGATTTAGTCCAGAGAACAGGCTTTGGAGCCCCCAAAAGTGAAAACAAATTTTGGAGGTGAATTGTCCCGGGAGGTGAATTGTCCTGGAGGTGAATTGTCCCGGGAGGTGAATTGTCTCGGGAGGTGAATTGCCCTGGAGGTGAATTGTCCGGAGGTGAATTGTCGCGGACCCAATTTTCCACATACTTGTGATTATTCCTAAAACATTTTTATATCAGATTGAAAATTTGTTATTACCAAAATGTTTGCTAGATTCTAGCCGTCATTTTGAGTATAAGATGTCTGCGATCGAAAATAAAAATTGTTCCTGTAGAACCCTATGAAATTTTGTTGCGCGACTCGTGTTGCGCGGGAGTATGAGGGAGCCATAGGAAGTCCCCCCCCTTTAAAGGGCCATTGCCGCCAGTGTTTTAAAACCTCAAGGTCAAACTCAAAATAAAGCTTTAGCTATAGTCAAGCTAAAATCAAACTCAAACAAAAGTTTGAGTTTAAGTTCAGCTAAACTCGAACTCAAACTTTTTTTGAGCTTGAGTTTAGCTTGAGTTTGAGATTGAGTATGTGATTTTTCATTAACCGAGTAAAGGCGACAATTTCTTTTCAAATCATTTTGCCATTTTAACAACTGCTAAGTAATCTCTTCGCTTTTTCGATCTCTTGCTAGTAGTTTATGTCTTCAAATTTGAGAATATCAAAGCCTTCTTGGCAGTAGTCAGTAAACAAGCCTTCAAGGGGATTAAGTTTTGGCACGGCGGCAGTGCGGAGCCGTACCTAATCCTGAAGACACTGGCACCAAATATCTTAGCCATTCCTGCCAGCAAGATGGTGTTGAAAGGCTGTTCTCTCGGTTAAATCTTGCGACGAGCAGTCACAAAAAGCTCTGTGTTAAAAACTGGTCACACTTAAAGTTTTGCTAAACTTCCACCAACGATACATTTTTTGATTACATTTGTGTTTGTTCCGTGCTGCATATTGTTAACGAATAAAAACGCACTAAAAGTTTGCGGTTTCCATGAGAATGATAAAAAAATGAGGTGCGGCACCAGCCGGTGCGGAACCGACACCGATGCGGAAAATTCCAGGGGTCAGTGTCGGTGCGGAAAATTCCAGGGTCGGTGCCGGTGCGGGTGCCGGTGCGGAAATTTTTGGAAGACGGTGCAAATGCGCAAAACTTTTGGAGCCGGTGCAGGTGCCGGTGCGGATGTTCCGAGATTTACATCACTGCTTCTCACTGTATTGGTAATAAGAATTAAAGACCACAAAACCCCGCCAAGACGAATTTGGAAGTTCAATCTACCGGAGGGTCAATTTACCGGGGTTCGATTTGTAGAGGGTGCAGGCCGTCAGGGCTGCATGCTAATGCAAAAAAATAAAAAATTTAAACGTATACACCGAGAACGAGAGCTATCGAAGTCGCTGTTCATTTTGTAGCCTGAAATTGAACATGAAAACATAAAAAGAGAAAGAAGCGTGACAAAACGTAACGACGCTATACACGTAAAATCAAAAGACAATTGTGCCAACAAAAATACAGTCCACGCTCGATTTAACAACTCAAGGCAAAAAATATGCCGGCGACGAAAATTGTGGGCGACGAAAACTGTGGCGACGAAAATATACCGGCGACGAAAATATGCCGGCGACGAAAATTATGGGCGACGAAAATTATGGGCGACGAAAATTGTTGATGACGAAAATTGTTGGCGACGAAAATTGTGGGTGACGAAATTATGGCGACGAAAATTGTGGGCGACGAAAATTGTGGCGACGAAACGGCCTGCACCCTTTGTAGAGGCTCAATTTACCGCCGCCCGTCGTAGACGGCAATGGCCCTTTAAAAAGGGGGGGGGTGCAAATTATAATGCGAATAGTTTGAACTCTCAAGTTCAAATCCCCTGGGTGCACACCATTTTTTATCTTCTTTTATTTATAAGTTTGTTGTCAAAATGATCTTCATACTCTTGGGTATCCAACAAAATCATCAGATCATGATTTTAAAATTTATGGAGCTGATTTATAGGCTAACACCTGCTAAATTTACGAAAAATCGTTCGTTTGGGGGTTTTTCTTTGACTGGTTTGATTGATATTTTATGACTTTTTTCTACAAGTCAAACGATTCATACACCAAAATGTAGTCGAGATTCTAGGCTTCCATTTGAGCTATCAAAGAGATAGAAAGTTAGTATAAAGTTAAAACTAGGACTCAAAAAACTTTCAACCATGTCCACTTCCACAGCAAATTTTAATTTAGTGGTACGGCACAAAATACCACTGGATTTTCCCTATGTGCGAACAAGGGTCAACTGGCGGCCATCCCAACTGGCGGCCCCGACTGGCGGCCATCCCAACTGGCGGCCACCGACTGGCGGCCATCCCGACTGGCGGTCCCCAACTGGCGGCTACTATGACTACTACCTAGTACCCCGACTATCCAAAGGTGCACTAATTACCTGTATGGTATCTCAACCTTCGAGAACACATCTTCTGACCGAACTAGCTGCGCCAGCGTGACCGCATAGACTCTTGATCTGTGTACCTAGGTGATTATACCCGGCGGTGTGAAGGTTTCAATTTCAGGTAGTATTGCCAAGGTGGCGGTATCAAGACCCAGGTATCTAGATTGAAGATGGTAATATCTAGGACCTTATACCTAAAAGTAGTACCTACCGTGATTCCTCTAATAAACCGCCCCCCCCTAAATTCAAAAAACGGGTTTCTGGCATTGTGTTTTTGACCTATGTTTTGAAAACCACTGTTAGGCAAGTCACCATCTATTTTGTAGCTCATCTCACTGGCTACAAATTGAGGGTAACTTGCCAAAGAGGAGTCTTCAAAAAATGGGTCAAAAACACAATGCCAAGAACACGATTTTGAACCAGAGGGGGGGGGCGGCTTATTAGAGGAATTACGGTAAGTATCCATGCCGGGGTATTCTTAAAGTGGCTGTTTTCACCAAACATGTTTTTTTTTACCTTTTTGTAGTTTGGGAACATCTCTGAGTCCGTCCTAACACACGCTGGCCTACCCTGCAGCTAAGCGTTAACAAAAACGGGGAGAACTGGCCGTACATCAGGCGCGTAGTGACGGTGTTAAAATATTTTCTAATTTCACAGTAAGTTTTAACTCCACTTCAATTAGAAGGCAAATCCCCCCCCCCACAAAAAAAAATTTAAAATAGAAAATTACCGAATATAAACAAATATGATAGGTCATATAACCGGATTCGAAAATGACCGATCATATTCCAACCCTAACTAAAACTGAGAGAAGTAGACCCTTACTTCAATGAAAAAACAAAAAACAGGCAAAATTGCATAGTGAGAACACCTCAAACTTCCACGGACATCGACCAACACCTGCACCTACACCCGCCCATTGTAAGAAACCTTATAGTCTTCTTATATAAACAGGAACAATTGTCCCTTTTATACAGGCCGGAAACTATCGGCGCCGGGAGCTATTGTTCATATCCACTTGTATTTGGTGGGTATAAGTTGTGATGGCCGCCAGTTGGGGGCCGCCAGTCTGGGGCCGACAGTTGGGATGGCCGCCAGTCGGGATGGCCGCCAGTTGGGATTTTACCCTATGTGCCACTGGAATGACAGAAAAGTCGTTAAATCTAGTGGAAATAAGTGGATTACAAATGGATTAAATAACTAAGTAGCATTCTGTTGTGTCCTGTGTATGAACCGCTATTTGTCTCGTAGCGGTTCAACGCTATTTGTTGTCCTTGTTAATATACAGTTGCGGAAAAAAGTTACCGCCCGATCAGAATTTCCACATTTTTTTGAGAAAAACTGTTTGAATTTAATTATTTTTCAAATGGAAAGGGAAAACGAAATAGACAGTCTTGTAGAGAATTTCACGCTCTACAAAACTGGTATTTTTGTTCAAAAGATTCATTTAAAATTTATGCAAAAAAATCGCAAAGTTTGAAACAGTGCAAAAATAAGGTCACGAAAAAAAGTTACCGCCCGATAACATTTTGATCTTTTTTACATGCTTGTCTTCAATGGTGAAAGATTACAGCATACATTTTTTAAGAGCCCTGAATTTTAGCTGCTATTTAGAAGGTCAAGCTATTGCTTTAAGTTGTTCTGAGAAAACTTATGACCATCAACATAAAAGTGTCGACTTTTAGTCAAAATCAAAGTAAATGTAAGGAAAATGGTTGTTCGGTCACGTAAATACCAGCTATTCTTGAAAATTTTAATATCAAAAGCTAGCATTTAATGCATTTTCCAAAAGATCTTTTATTTATCTACAAAATGGCATGTCGACTGCTCTTTTAGAATTGGACAGGGCTAAGAAACGGATGGTTGAAGTTGGAAGAGTTATAAAACTCCTCTTTTTACTTCATTTTGGTACATTTTTGTTTTTTCTAATTCTAAAAGAGCAGTCGACATGCCATTTTGTAGATAAATAAAAGATCTTTTGGAAAATGCATTAAATGCTAGCTTTTGATATTAAAATTTTCAAGAATAGCTGGTATTTACGTGACCGAACAACCATTTTCCTTACATTTACTTTGATTTTGACTAAAAGTCGACACTTTTATGTTGATGGTCATAAGTTTTCTCAGAACAACTTAAAGCAATAGCTTGACCTTCTAAATAGCAGCTAAAATTCAGGGCTCTTAAAAAATGTATGCTGTAATCTTTCACCATTGAAGACAAGCATGTAAAAAAGATCAAAATGTTATCGGGCGGTAACTTTTTTCGTGACCTTATTTTTGCATTGTTTCAAACTTTGCAATTTTTTTGCATAAATTTTAAATGAATCTTTTGAACAAAAATACCAGTTTTGTAGAGCGTGAAATTCTCTACAAGACTGTCTATTTCGTTTTCCCTTTCCATTTGAAAAATAATTAAATTCAAACAGTTTTTCTCAAAAAAATGTGGAAATTCTGATCGGGCGGTAACTTTTTTCCGCAACTGTATAAGGATCTGAACGTCTGTGTTCAGATCAGTCGTTAGTGGAATGAAGAATAAAGCTAGTTGTGTGCTCCTCTCTCTCTTGCTGTGTCCAATCTCTCTCTTTCCTTTCCGCTAAGACTCAACACATTCCAGTAGCACTTGGTGGAATTCCACTGGTCTTTTGTGTCGTACCACCGGATCAAACTGACCTAGCGTGGTCCTCAAGATATGGTCTTTTCATAATTGGAATCGCATGCTGTGGTTTTTATTGGGTTTTCTTTAATATCAAATTGCGGCTGACCAATCAGTCTTATTAAATTTGTTAACATCTTGGGCGCTACTGGGATATACTCCACCCAAAAAACGCTACTGGAATATACCCCACCCAATAACTTAGGCTTTTGGCTTAGGCTCAGGCCCGTGGGCTTAGGGTTAGGCTCAGGGCCTGGCCATTATAAACCAGGGCTTTTGCACAACTTTTTTCTTCAAAATGGTGGTTTTAGGTACCCTCCAAAAATGATTGGGGAGGGTATATTCCAGTAGCGTCGAATCTTGCATACCGTATTTTCTCTAATAAGCCGGCAGCTAAATTTCATTTTTGCAGTGCTTGAAGATTTTTCTTAAAATTTAACACGTAAAAAGTCAGATCGTAACTTTTGTTTATTCTGATACATTTTTTTACGTGGATTATTTTTGTGTAAGAGAGTATGGGTGTTTGCTAGTGATGAAGTGACCCAATGACCTATATGAAGTCCGCGACCATTTCAAAGAAGGTGTAGAGTCTTTCAAGAGCAAGAAATGACTTTTTCCTAGACTGCATCTATGACTTTGATGTGGCAAAATGACTCCTGGAATCTTTTCTTTCGAATGAATATATGTGAGCTGCAATCTGTATGCAAAAAGCTTGAAAACCAGCGTCCAATTCAAAGAAACACCATTTTTTCACCTGCCGAATTTCCAATTGAAGCTGCTCAAGACATGTCATAGTTCTGTATAACTTCTCAATGCTAGGTTAATACTTGTAGAAAAAATCAAAAGCTATCAGAGAAGCAAAAAATTTCCACACAAAATGTGCAGAACCTACTCGAAAATTACAGTAGAAGATGTAAAACATGCTGTTTCCCTGGTATTGAAATTCAAAGGATACTCTGTTCTGGTATTGTTCCAAATAATAGATTGTACTTTACTGTAGAAACTGTCAAATAGTTTATTTCAAATTTAAATTCATTGTTTGTTTCCTATTTAGCTGTTGCTTGTGTAGATTTAAATATATTTAAATGCTCTTTTTCTGTAACCATACCATATGTGTCGCTTATAGACTCAATAGGGACAAAATCCTTGACTAGAAATTAATTTTTTCTATTTAAAACATTTAACAAATATTATCACTTAAAAGGGCATGCACGCGCTCAATTACTTTAAATGCGCGGGTATCATACTTCACATTACTTTTTTATATTTGAAATTCAATAAATCTTGTTTCTTCAGCTACGCAAAATTGTTTTATAATAAAAAATATTTTTCTTAAATTTAATTTATAAATTTACAGTCAAACCTCTCTACTATGGCACCCCCAAAAGTTCGTTCCCGCCTTGGGTCCGACACTTTTTTTAACACGATTTTTGAAGTTTTTTATAAATGCTCTTTTGACAGTCTGGTCCCAAATATCGCAAGGATTCCGATTTTGCCGATCGTTTTTCAGAATTATAAAAAAAATCTTTTAAAAAAGCAAAAACTCAGTTTAAAAACAGGAAAATTCAAAAATTTCTGTTTTTTAAACTGAGTTTTTGCTTTTTTAGAAGAATTTTCTTTATAATTCTGAAAAACGATCGGCAAAATCGGAATCCTTACGATATTTGGGACCAGACTGTCAAAACAGAAATGGCAAAAGCCTTCAAAAATCGAGGTAAAAAAAGTATCGGACCCAAGGCGGGAACGAACTTTTGGGGGTGCCATAGTAGAGAGGTTTGACTGTATTTTAACTTAAGGGGGGGGGGACTTCTACGGCTACTTTTTGACATTGACTGCTACTTCACTTCACATACATTTTTTCACATATTTTTTTGCTCATCTCAGATGTTTTTACACTGTTTTGTAGCTGAGATTCTTCTCTTTGATTGAGTGGTCAAACAGCCTGATTCAAAATAATTTTCGAGAAAATCACACCAAATATAAGGTGAAACTACACTGAAGACTTCTAGGTAAAAAACCACGGTTTTTAGTGTGATTTTGTTTTGATTTTCTCAAAAGTTATTTTAAATCAGGCTGTTTGACCACTTAATCGAAAGAGGAGAATCTCAGCTACAAAACGGTGTGAAAACATCTGAGATGAGAAAACAAAATATGTGAAAAAAATGTATGTGAAGTGAAGTAGCAGTCAATGTCAAAAAGTAGCCGTAGAAGTCCCCCCCCCTTTAAATTGATTAAACTTAAATTTATTTATGTATTAACAGAATTTCAACTATCAAGTGTAAAAGCAGAAAACTACCATTTTTACATTTTTAACCATTTTTACAACTGGCACCCGTTTATTCAAACTCAGTTGAGCCTGAGCATGCATCTTTAAATACCATATGTAACATTATTGAAGGCCATATTGAGCTCGTGGATTTTGTTTGGTGAAATGCTAGGTGGTTCGGGCAAAAAATCCAAGGAGAAATAAGCCGGCTCTGCAGCATCCCTTGTCGGTCTTTTATCCACAGAAACTATATGGACGGGTGCAGCCAGCCCTCTGTGTTGTGGACTGTTGCTGAAGTCACTTGTCAACAATGCTTTTTTAAAAATGAAGCCCCCTGTGCGGTTACAGCAAGGGCTAATCGGGGGCAATACTAAAGCTAGCTACACCTGTCCAATAAGTAGTCAGTAGACTAAATTACCTGGGTTGACCTTTGCATTTTTATCTGATTTGGTAGCCAATGAGCTGATAGTTGATGTCAACACACTGCCAGTGCTGCTTTTTTGCTGTTTATATGCAGGATTGAAGAAGAAATAAGAATGCAGCTGGGCCAGACGGTACCTTAGTGACCGAGATAAGCATCCCTGAATATTTTAAAAGCTGGAAGTGGTGACATATTTTTGATTACAAATTTATAACCTCCGGAAGATTGCATAGAGCGAAAAGGAGCGAGAGTAGGAAGAGTACAAGTAGTATTCCACAAACTACTCTAACACGAAATCTTCTTCTGTCAAGATTTGTTTGGCTGTCCAAATGCGTTGCATTGCCGTTCACCCCTGAATTGCAATGAATGTACAAGTTTTGGCAATTTAGATTTGGCTATTTGGCCAGTTACGCCTTTGTTTGCATAGCAAACAACAAAATAAACAAAATTTTAGATGCTAACCTTGCAAAAGACTGCTCAATAGGGAAGTTTCCACTGTTGTTTGGTGGCCAGAATCAACAGCAAATGAAGAAGAGGAAGATGTAGGTGACGTGGTCGTTTCTAACTTTTCTTCTTCCTCCTCCATACAGTCAACCTGCAATTTACATTTTACTCTAGCTATCGTATTTCCTCTAATTAAAGTCCACGTTTTATAATTTTTCAACCTCTAAAATTTTAAAACAATTTAGATTCAGGGCCTTAAAATTTAGTCAATTTTTTGTTTCTGATAACTTTTTAAAAATGAAATCGGGTATTTTATATTGAAATAAACTTGATCTCAGATGTTTGTGTGTATTGACTGAACTACAGAGTTAGGGGTTAGATATAATTTTAGAGCATGGTTATAATTAGATGAAATAAGGTAAGAGAGCGTTATCCGTCAATTAAATTTACGTAAATGAACTGAAGCAGGTATTTTATGGTATAATAAATGAAATGTTTTTAAACATCACTTTTAAAACACTCAATAGCCAAGCAGAAAAGAATAGCTTTTTCTGGTTAGGACTTCCTTCAGCAGCTACTATTCTACTTCTTTCAACACGACATTCAATTACATGATACTTCCTCCAACAAAAGTGTTCAACGTGAAACTTTAACACCACAATGTTTTTTTTATTAATTTTGCTTTTATTAATTATAACTTGTGTAGTTAACAATTTAAGTAGTACAGGGTGTTCATTTTATTTCCCACCATTTCCTTTGCTCTTCAAGTGAACATTTTGACCAGACAAAGAAGTCACCTACCACTTAATTGATAGCTTATTAAATACCATTTGATATGTAAAATATCAATTCGTTACGCTTGTTAGATAACATTTTAGAACTGTTTTAAATTCTATTAAAAGGACGTGATTTTTTTAAAGTAAGTTGATAATCATCATTTTGATTTAAATTTCATCTTTTTGTTAAGCGCTGAGAGGAAAATTTAGCACTATGTCGTAGCGCAACTCAAGGGCTACCAAATTCATTTTACAGAATATTTTTTGAATGTAATATTGTCAAGATATGATATTTTGAAAAAAAAAGCATTCTTGCTAAAAAAAATGAACAAATGCGAAAAAATGAAGAAAACATAAATTTATGTCATTTATTAAAAAGTCGTATCTCAACACTCAGATTTTCACAAATTATTCCGTAAATGGATTTTGCAGTTCTTGAGCTGCGCTACAACATAAAGCTTGAAATTGTATTATCGATAGAACAATTAATGAAAATAGTAATCAACTAAAATGATGAAAATGTGTGTATAGTTGTCGAAAAAAAGGTGTATTCTTTAAATTAAATTCAAAACAGCTATAAACTTTTATCTAACAAGGAGCGTAAGGAACTTAACGAATAATTATTTGCATATAAAATGACATTTTGCTAGCTATTGATTGAGTGGTGAATCATTTCTTCATCTAGTCAAAATGTTCACTTGATAAGCAAAGGAAATGGTGGGAAATAAAAAACACAAAGAAGCTTTTTTCAATGCTCCAGGACACGCTGAATAATTACTTGAAATCTCAAACATTGTTTTTAAATCCCACATGAGCCTAACACTTTACCAGGCAGTTTGTAAAAAAAATAAAATTGGCTAATAAAAATTGTTTTTTTTAATAGGACAGACTCAGTATTCAGTAGCATCAAATTCAAACTGTCAGTATTTTTACAGGGTGTTTCAAATTTTTCTGACACTTTTAAACGGTCATAACTTTTTCACAGACCGAACTTTATATTTCTGTGAACGCAGATCGGCTTAGCTTTTGATAAAAATTATTTTGGTAAAGAAAGTCAAAAACACGATTTTTGCTTGGTGAATTCAGTAACTCATACACGGCAATATTATTCAAATCTAACTTTGTTTTAAAAAAACTTTAAAATAAACTAAAAGGATTCAGACCCTCCTATTAGAAATAAAATTGACACATTTTTAGCCATTTTCCAAGTAAATTCGTCTGCAAATTATTCACTTCCGGAAGGTATTTATTTCCATTTATTTGTCCGGAAGATTCATTTGGGCTTTAAATAATCCGCAACCCGATCTTAAAATTAATTTGTTCATTGACTCACACTTATAAATTTTTTGTTTCCCAGATTGACAACTAATCTTTTTAGTTACTTTTCTATCACTAGTTAATATAAGTATATGGTGAAGATATGATGTTTATGTAATGTTCCAACACAAACGACAAAATAGCTGATTTGTCAGAAAAAAACATCTGTGTCTGGTCCATTTGAGGACTTAGTTAATGTGAGAGCACAACAGGTAGCTCAATCCACCATAGGCAAATTTCGTTAGCCCTGGAACTAAACAAAGGTATCTTGAAAGTGTTTGCCACACCAAATCTAGAAGCATCCAATCCTTATTCAATCCGAATAAAAAGTCATTTTTTAAAATACCTATAGCTGCGGACTGCTGCCCACGTAAAACTGTTGAATCTACGTAAAATGTGGATGATGGATTGTCGGCTAGTAAGTCGGTAAGGAGAAAACAATCTCGTCACTTGGATTTGTTTTCGGAAGAAATACCCAGAATTGCTCCCGCTTTTTTCAGCTGGTAATTGAGAAGCGTGTGAATGGCCCTGAAAGATGTTTTGGGAGCTCGCAAACCAAAGTTTGTTTGCAGCTAGTTTTGGGTGTGTGGCATTAATGCATGTGCGTTAATTAGGGGGCTGCTGCAATTAGGTGGGGATAGCCTGGCAAAGGTCGAATATATGGCATTTGCAGCAGTAACAGTCGTTTTATGGATATATAAGACTTACAATGGTGAGCTGGGCTCATTCGCCTCTTGGCATATTTTAATTCAACATTTGTGGCACTCGTTTTTACTGTTAGCTTCGTAATGAAAAATGTAGATTTTCGTAGTCTTTCTAGTTTTAGAAATGTTCAAACTTGGAAATGTCTTAAACCCACTATTGAAGTTGTTTTCTTCAAAAAAAAAAGGCAGTTTAAAAAGAAGCAAATAGTTTATAACGAACTAAATTTTGTACATAAGTCAAACCTCGATTTAACCGTCTCTTTTTAGAAACAAGAGGCCGTTTAATTGAACTTTTGTTTTTTAGATGGATTATGAAAATATTGAAATTCTAAAAAAACGATTTGCAAAATTGGAATCCTTATGAACAGAACTGCAAAAGCTTTCAAAAGTCAAGGTAAAAAAGTGTTGGGTTCATCTGTGGTCGGACTTCATTGACTAAATAAAGTTACAATATTTATGGCGAACAGAAAAAATATAACCCAGAAACCCGAGAAACAGTAAGCCAAAAATCGCCTTGGCCCCCTGTGGTTTTTACCAAAACTTAGTTTTCTACAGTATTACCTCGATACAGTAAAGTCGGATCACTAGTTAGGTCCGACACTTTTTTAACTACAGGGTGTCCCATAAGTATTGGGTACTTTTTCAATTGGTTTGAATTAGCGTATTTTTCGATTCACGAATTTTTAGTACATTGAGTAGGTGCATTTTTAATCCCTATTTTTACAGGAATACTCAATTTCAAAAGCACAAATCGACATTAATGATTTCCAAAGACGGATTATCGTCTGATAAAAAGGGGCAATACTTTTTTTACCAAATTTTTGTTGTACCAAATATACTTTTTTTGTACCAAATCTGACCGGCTGAATCTCTCAGAATTCCAGGTTCATGGTGGTTTTGAGTGGTTTAGGGTGGAATTCTGAACGGTTCAGCCGATCGGACTGGAATTCTGACGCGCTCAATCGATTTTTCGGAAAAAGTTGACCCCCTTTAGTAAAACTTTCAGGGGCTTCTGGGAATTCCGGGCGGGATTCTGAGCAATTCAAGTCATTTTCAGACTATAAAATTTGAATTCTTGCAACATTATGCAAAATTTGGTTGGTCTTGGACAGAAAATTAGGTTTGGTAGAGAAAAGAGGAAATTGGTACAAAAAAGAAGTAAATTTGGTACAAATCAGATTTGGTACAAAAAAAGTATCTATAAAAAGACGGAAAGAACAGGGAAAAGAACTGAATAATCATCAAACTATCTTATTGTTTCTCGTGTTTTTTCTTGTAGTTTTCTGACTTGTAAGATTGTTTTGTGAAACCTAATAATTCTTGTACCTGAACCTTTATTTATATTGTTGGCTGAAACCCCGAAAAGTTTTGTAAGATTTCACCGGCGCGCAAAAGTCCTCGACGAAATTTTTAAAAAATACCCAATAATTTTGAGACACCCTGTAGTACGTTGAAAAAAAGTGTCGGTTCTAGCTAAATATTGAAGTTTTCGGGGCATCACTATACAGTCGACTCTCGATATAGTGACACCCCCTGGGACCAGTGCTGTAAATTTTGGAATTTCGGCACCGGCACCGCACCGGGCACCGGCCTGGAAAATTTTGGCACCCGGCACCACACCGAGCACCGACTTCCGAAATTTCGGCACCGGGCACCAATCTCTAAAATTCCGGCACCGAGCACCGCACCGGGCACCAGCCTTCAAATTTTCGGCACTGGGCACCGCACCAGGCACCGGCGGTGCCGGTGCGGCCGGTGCCGGTGTCGCACCGGACTTTTTTATTCATGTTAAAAACATTATCGATTAAATTTTAAAATTTTTAAGCTAAATTGCATAAATGAGCAATGTTTTTGACATTTTTATTCTGTTTCGAGGCGAATTATACCTTAGTTAGCTGTTGCCGGGTATGATACATACCACTTGCTGGTGCGGCACCGCACCGGGCGCCGGCCTGGAAAATTTTGGCACCGGGCACCGGCGGTGCCGGTGCGGCCGCACCGGTGCCATTTACAGCACTGCCTGGGACCCACTCTTAGGTGTCACTATGTCGAGAGTGTCCTTGTATCGATATAATTTTATTCACCGAAAAACATAACATTGAACAACAAGTTAAAGAACTGATGTCTAGGGGTAATTGGAATCACTGATTCCGAATATGGTGCTAAAGGTCGAATAATCCCTAGACATTGGTTAAACGAGTGAAAATGAATAGTGTGTCACCGAGTGGGATCAAACCTGCGCACAATTTGCGCGCTTATTTCAAAAATTTGACCGAAATTTGAATATGTCACTATATCGAGAGTAGGTTTATAATCAGTATTCGAGCTCAAGATGTCACTATATCGAGGGGGTCACTATATCGAGTGTCACTATATCGAGTGTCACTATATCGGGAGTGAACTTTGTTGAGTTTCTCTGTCGGCCAACCAATTTTCTTTCAAGGTTTCACTATATCGAAGTGTCGCTATATCAAGAGTCGACTGTAGCTACATTTAACTGTAGAAATTTTTTAGTCTTTAAAGGGGCATGCCCACGCTAATAAGAGTGCCCGGGAATTCAAACTTTTTTCCTAATCATTGAACTTCTGTACGGATTTTTCAACTTGGTTTCTAACAAAACCATACCTTAAATTAAATTCTAGGCCTTGTTTTCTTAGAAACAAAGTTGAAAAATCCGTAGAGAAGTTCAATGATAAAAAAAATTGAATTCCAAAAATTGAATTGAATTATTAGAGATGTGGGATTATTAGAGCGAATACGGTATACTCACATTGAGTGGGGTGGTTATACTCATATTGCTCCATTGATAATTCTCTGCAATAATGGTATAACCAAAATATACGATTTCGAATTACCAGTTCGTGGATGTCTCTTGTTAGAAAATTTCATGTGCTTTATTAAACGTACTTATTCTATACCCTATTCACTCTATTAATCACCCATTCTCTCCTGATCCCCAACCCCAGAAGTGTAGAAGTTGAATCGGATGCCTTTGTATTAAAAGTTGACTGTCTTGAAAAAAGGATGGAAATTTTTGATGATTATCTTACTATAGTGATATTTTGATATCTTATGTAAAATACTCACGCTCTTTTAAAATAAATGTATTAAAAATAGTTAATCACGCATTTTCTAATATTCTCACGCTCTTTAATTCTGTATTATAAGCAAGTTAATTTTGTTTATATTTTAGACAATGCCAATAGCCACCATTATCCAGCCTTCCATGTTGTTGTGCTATTTTATGTGTTTGGTGCTAATGAGCTGTGTGGATAGTGCTGTGCCTTTGTCTTCTTCTCTGGATAGTCCTCCCACAACAGCTAATCTTGTGGATCTATTGCGAATGGCTAATTTTGGGGATACTCAATTCGAAAATTTCGACAAAAGACGATCCAGGGAGCTGTTTGGCAAACGGAGTAAGCTTCTGATACCACTTTTAACCAGAAAGTATAAAACAATGGATTATTTTAATGCACGCTTCTAAACATATTAGGTTGATGCATAATTATCCGGCTTTTTTAGACCGAATTTCATTAATAAATTTTGGATGTACAGTTGACTCTCGATATTGCTCGATATAGCGTCCAGCTCAACACTGTGTCCGCTTTTTTGATCTGGTTAGCAGTGTTGTCCATTTGACTCTCTGACTCGCGAGCCTTGGCAAGATTCCAAGAAGGTCGCG
Source organism: Ditylenchus dipsaci (assembly GCA_004194705.1). Lineage (NCBI taxonomy): Eukaryota > Metazoa > Nematoda > Chromadorea > Rhabditida > Anguinidae > Ditylenchus > Ditylenchus dipsaci. The sequence continues at coordinate 40,316 of SADC01000634.1, read as the reverse complement.
AGCTACTCGCGAGTCGAAATGACAAAAGGCGCGAGTCTTTCGACTCGCAGCGATTATTTTTTCATTATTGACTCGCGAGTCATATGACTTGCACTCTAACCTATATATGACTCGCACTTTGCTCGCAATATTTATTTTTCATCGGGAGTCACATAAAAAGTACCTTAACTGACTCGCGAAATTTCACATTTTGTTCTGGAATGTTAATGTATTTCAAAATTGTCTTAATTAATCATTATAGCTCATGGCTGTTTGTTTTTCACGGCGGGAACTATGCGAAAGAAGGTTTGATAGTGGTAAAATGCCGTATTGTATGGTATTTTTGAGTATTGGGGTACAATTGATTTTACCAAACCTTGATTTTACCGAAACTAAAAAAAAACTCTATAAAACAGAATTTTGTCAATATCAAACCATGTTCAGCATGCCCTAATCAGTCCAGAAAACAGGCTTTGAAACCCGAAAAATTGAAAAAAAATTTTGCTCCAAGTGGATGACCACTTGGTTTGGTTGGTTCAGACTGAAAATTTGAATTCTCTCGAAATTTTTTTCAGAACCGAGGTTGACGGTTCGAATCCCCATGGCTGCAAATAATACTATCAGAGTGGTTTGGATACTGCTCGGTATGGACTAACTCTTTACGGATAAATTCGGTTAACGCCCGTTAATGGATATCCACCTGGACCAGGGGTACCTTCCCCCTGATTTTGGGGATCGGGTGTGTGAAATCGAAGTTTTGGTCTTATCAAACCTAATTCACCGCACAATTTTACATTTGAAAGCATGGTTTGTTTTTGATTTGAATTTTTTAAATTTTTCTGGCCATCCAGGTTGGAATCCACCTGATCAGGTGGTACCTAACCCAGGTTTTGGGGTTTCGGTGGGTGAAATCGCAATGCTAGTCCTAACAAACAGGGTAATAACCGAATTTAGTTAGAATACGAAAAAAGCCGAATACAAATTTTGCGAATACGAAAAAAGCCGAATACGAAACGTCACACAGAAATTGCAATATCGTACAATATTTTTAACCTTATTTTAATTTACGGGCGTTATTCAAATAAAAAGCAATTTTTCTAGTTTGATCAAAAGGTGACACTTTATCCAATTCTTTCAATTGCGATCAAATCAAATAAAGAACTCGCTTTATAATTGAAAGAACTAGATTTTTTTCTGATGACCTAACATCACTTAAAAAACTGTGTTTTGGTATCTCGTTTATTTATTTCTCACGGTTTTCAAAAATAGCTATGTAGGTTCGAAACAAAAAAATGTATGCATGTATTAAAATATTGTAGTTGAACTGTGTGGTAATATGCCTTTTTAGTTAGTAAATAATTGAGAGGGACATTTATATGTTTTAGGCCTGGGGGTTGACGGTGGAGGCTATGAGCGATCCAGTCGCCGTAGTCACGAGCTGTTTGGCAAGAGGTCTGACCCAGTAATGATGCAAGAGGAGCAAGAAAATGAACAACCGATAATCGACAAATTAAGAGAAGGTCGGTTTATTTTATCTTAATATCTAGCTTAAGGCCATAGCTCATAGCAAAAATGGCCGGAAACGCCGCCAGGAACCGAATTTTTTTTGGAAACTGTCGCTGGTGGTGATTATTGACTGCGTGCAAATATACTTGGGGCACTATCTGGGCGGCGCCCGGCCATTGTCCCTTTATAATGGACAATGTCGCCCGGAGGAAAGTTTTGTTAGCTTAATTTTTTTTCAGTTTTTATTAATTTTTTTTTAGTTTTTAGTTTTTTAATTTTCATTATTATTTTTTTCTAATTTTTTTGAAGGATCAGTGAAAATACCCGAGAAGGACTGATCTTGAAAAAATCAGCTTGATGCGTAATGAAAAATTGGGCTAACAAAACTTTCCTCCTGGCGACATTGCCCATTGAAAAGGGACAATGTCCGGGCTCCTATCTGGGCTTTTCAGCCCCAGTAAACTTTTGTTTGAAGCCTTTTACCTACCCTTGTACCTAGCTGCGTAAAAACAGGGTAATTTTTAAAAAATTGTAGGCTGAAATACAATAGAGCCTTGATTTTCACAAAATTTTCACTGGTCGTGTAAAAAAATTATTAATTAAATACTTTTTTATTGTTTTATTGTTTTTCGAAGAAAAAAAATACTGAAAGAAAAAACATAGTGATTTTGACCTATTTCCAGCTTCTGCTTTCCTTAATCAAGAAGAGAACAGTAGAGATGGTAATGCCCTCAACTTCTTGGTGTTTTCCGGCTACCCATCCCACTTCCCCAACTCCAAGCTGCTCATCAATAAACTGCAGCAAAGAATTATGGCATCATCGCCCGTCAATACTGTCGAAGAACTACAACCTAAGGTAGTGCTCAAGAGACGCAACAGAGAGTTATTTGGAAAGAGGTCCACTATTGCTCCAGGTACAACTTATGACACTTACATATTAATAGGTTACCTGCCTGGCATTTTTTCAAAAAAAAAATATCGTGGAAGACAGATTTTTCAACTTAGGCGCCGGCTTGGTTAGGATGGATTAAAACATGTGTCATACTCTACCAAAAAATCAAAAAAAGCAATTTCATGGCAATTTTTTATTTTGGAAAAACACTGGGTAGATAACCGATAAAAATAAATATTTCACATTTAAAGTCTTACCGATCAATTTGTAATATTTCCAATAAAAAAAACAATTCAGGTGCTCCATTGGAGGAACTGAGTGACATAGACGAGTCACAGCTGAATGCCCTGCTCTCCTTCCTGAGTGTTGCCAACAAGCACCAGCAGACACGTCAAAGAAGAGCCAGAAGAGGGGAACTGTTTGGTAGAAGAAGATAATAATAAAAAGACCTATGTGAATATTGGGTACTACTACACAGACACACATTTGAAGACAATTTATTAATTAGTTTTACTCGTCTCATTTGGTTATGCTTGGAGGGAATAAAATTTTGTGTTGATTGTACAAATAAATCCAGCTTGTTTTGCAAAAAAGAACTAACCTGCAAGCATTTGGAAGCACATATGTTGGCCTCACATTGCAATTGTGCAGTGTTGCTGCTGCTACTGCTGGTCCTGGATTTATTAGCGAGAGAAACTTCAAAATTGAGGATTTTGAAAGATGGATCTGATGAAACATCCCAACTGTAAGGGTGGTCTTTTTGGATAGGAGGACTGCGCAAAGCTGTCTTGAGCACATTTAGCATGGAACAAAATTGCTACAAACATGTGTTGAAACTAAGGTTTATTTGTGTAACTGAATACCTGATGGGACAGCTGAATAAATTGAAAGAGTTGGTCCCCTTCTGCTTCTTCATCGAACACCACACAATTGTTGATTTCAAGGTCAGATACTTTTTGAAAATTTTCCAAAGCTGAAATAACAATCTTTGAAAAATTCTGAAAGTAAAAAAAAAATTCTTTCGTTTCCTGGCTTTTGGTGAAGGTTTCTATTTGTTTAGTACTCTTAAAAATGTTTTCACTCAAAAATTTTCAAGTCTACACTAAACTAGACCTACCGTAATTCCTCCAATAAGCCGCCCCCTGTGATTCGAAATCGCGTTCTTGGCATTGTGTTTTTGACCCATTTTTTGAAGACTCCTCTTTGGCAAGTTACCCCTCAATTTGTAGCCAGTGAGATGAGCTACAAAATAGATGGTGACTTGCCTAACAGTGGTTTTCAAAACATAGGTCAAAAACACAATGCCAGAAACCCGTTTTTTGAATTTAGGGGGGGGCGGTTTATTAGAGGAATTACGGTAATTATTTTTCAATAAACTAGTTTTTTCCAGTAATAAGCATAATCATACTCAAAGCCATTGAACCATCGATTTTACCAGACAAATCAATGCAGTAGTTAAAATACCTGGAGCTACCTAGGCTTAGAAACAAACGAAAAATATACATCAAAGGCGATAGGTATAAGTTGCAGGTCGAAAAAATTGCTGAAAAAATCGAAAACTTTGAACTAAAAGTGTTCGAAAAATCTCCGTCTAATTTGGTGCAACCATGTATCATGTTGGAAACTAAGTTTTGAGCCCCGTTGCATTTCTAAACGAATATTTATTTTAGCAAATTGCTGTAAAGTATCTAAAATAACAAATTATGGCATTCTTTATTATTTTTAATTACTAGCCACTGTATTCAAATTTGTGAATTCGACGGCGATATTGTTTTAAGTCTTTCAATTTGAAGCATTTAGCAAGAAATTCACGCTTTTTCTTCAATTTTTTAAACTTTTTCGACTGAACAAGTGATGTAATAATCGAAATAGGTAAAAATCAGTCGACACTAGATCTAGAGTGTACGTCGGATGCTTCTGATTCTTCCATTTCTGAGTTTCAATTTTTATGCGTGCATTAATTGATGGATAACATGACAAATGGCTTGACGACGACCTCTAAGACACCTTCTCGAGAGCCCCCAGATCTTTAATCATGCTCAAGAGTCAGCTTTGTGCTTTTGAATTTGTGGAACAACTCTTTAGCTGTCTAATAAGCATAAGTTCTGGTTTTTTTGGGCTAAATTAATGCTGTCCATGGCTTTTTTAGTGTTGGAACTCAGCTTATGCTCGTATTTCAGTAGTTCGGTAAAAGCGGTTGGACTTTTTCAGATTTTTAACAAAAAGTGAAGATTTATTTTGAAAAGGATAGCTCAGATACTAACGAACTCAGATACTAACGATTACTATATGAAGATTTTTGTTTGGAACATAAAAAATTTCATTTTAGACAGAGGGCTCAAAACTTAGTTTTCAACCTAATAGTGTTCACAAATTTATTTTTTCCACAAACATAGCTGCATCCAAAAATAAGCTCAAAAGCACATAAAATGTGATTTAAAAAAAAAGCGAATCGCAATTTCAAAAATTACTGAAAGTTTTGCTATTTTTACAAACAGGAATTTTCGGGAATGATCGAGCTGCGTTCCGCAATTAACTTTCTGGTACGAGAGGGACTGGGATCTCTGCATGAGCAAAAGAATGTAAAATCATTATTCACTAATTAATAACAAAGCTGACTGAAGTTGGCCGGCACGATCAGCCGTGCTTGGTATGGTTGATCAACTATCTTTTCTTTGACATTCTGTGCTGTTTGCCTGTCTGCTGGTATTTGTGGTCTGAGAGGTGTCACTTTCACCTGTTCAGTTCTGCAAATTGATATTATTACCCAGTCTTTTTGTCTTAACCCGCCTACATCTCTAAACTACGAAGACCTACAAACTGCTGTTGTGCCTCAGTGCTGGAGCTGTAAATAACAGGTTGATGGATGGGACAGCGCACAAAATAGGTGTTGTCATTATGGGTGATCAGGTGTGGGTTAATCTCTACGCCTACCAAAGCTACATACTCCCCCTCTACCTGTAATACCTCCTTGATAGAAAAAATGTTTGACCAACATCTACCTGAACAATGCCACACTGCTGGCGACTTTGCCCATCAAGCAGTAATTGCAGCTGCACTTGCGTTCTGCCTTCACCATTTACAGAGCAAAATGTGTTTGGGCGTGTTAAAACTCTGCCGCCAAAAGGCTTATCGAAATCAACTGACATTTGCATCATATCATGAGAACAAGACACAGAAACTGCAATGTGGTTCATGTAATAGAAATTGGCTTTAGAAATTCATCAGAAATCACCGGAGAATGCAGGATTATAGAGCGCTTCAGCAGCTGCTGCTGAGCAGCAAGCCCATACAATAAAACTGCTGGCAATGTAGCTTCTGTTGACAGGGTGCTGCCAGCAATACATTAGTATAGATCGACAACACTAACACACATTTTATTGAAATCTTGAAAGTGTTCATATATTTTTTAGATTAACCTATGTATACAAAAAACTTTTCAAAACTAAAAGCATATTTTTAATCCACTGTTGCCTGAATTAGTTTTTGAAAAACCGAACATTTGGCACTTGTGCACTTCGGGGTGGGGGGAGGTTGGTGGCTTTTTTTTTACTAATTCTAAACACTTATAAAAAGTCAAATTTTGGTAAGGAAATTGAATTTTTAGTAAAATAAACGTTAGAATAAAACTTTTTTTTTATCGTTTGAGCGTATAAAAACTACTAGAAGGACCATACTTGTTGATGCAAATGAAAACTTGGCAAATTCAAATGCGCGCGGGACACTTCTATTTCGTATAGTCAGAGATGAGCGCACTCACTTAGACATGATTCCGAGAAGTACTCTTGATCATAAAATGCACATAGAGTCTACTTTTGCTACGACCCGAGTTGAAAAACACGGTAAAATAGCCGGAATACCCTTCAAAAAAGTGGCCCCATTTTTCCCTTCGCCTTCACTATATTATACTATACAATTACCTTTGTAATCTTATTATGGCAAAATTTTTACTTAAAAACAGTTTTCAACTACTTCTGAAAAAGTCAATTTTTGGGATGAGGAAATAAAAAGTAGTTTTTCGGGTTAGCTATTGGGTTGGTCCATAAGTTCGCGGTTGGTTATACACAACTCGCAAGGTTTGTGCGTGGGTTTGATAAGTTTTTACTAATATAAGCCATTAAAAATCAGCAGATGGGATCCACAATCAAAATTTCATTTCTAAAAACAGAATAAATTTTTTGGTAGGTTTCCAAATTTCATTGAATTTTAATTTTGCAAACCATCAAAGATTTTGTTCTGTTTTTACAAATAAAATTTTGATTGTGGATCCCATCTACTGATTTTTAATGGCGTATATTAGTAAAGACTTATGAATCCCACGCACAAACCTTGCGAGTTGTGTATAAGCAACCGCGAACTTATGGACCAACCCAATATAACTAGGGTTGGGTGATGAGAATATTCCCGGGAATATTCCCGGTTTATTCCCGGTCCGAATCTTAGATTCGGACCGAAAAAATCGGTCCGAATCTTTTTGGTGTTTTTTTAGCGATTTTGCTTGATTTTTAATAATTAAAAAATGAATTTGGTTATTTGGAGATAAAAGATTCGGACCGAATCGGACCGGAAAAAAAGATTAAGACCAAGAATATTCCCGGAATATTCCCGAAAAAGATTCGGACCGGTCTTATTCCAACCCTAGGTATAACCTAGTAGCGTCAAACCTTTGTTATATGAAAATGGCTAATGATAGAGGGTTAAAATTTAGATTGCGACAGTTCGAAATGAGACAAAATCAAAATGCGCCAAAATTTAATTTCGACGAAAAATTACTATTCGAATTAAGAATCTTATTTTGTTACGATTCACGAATTGAGTTATAATTTTTAGCCACAAAAAGAAAGGGCAGACCAAGGTTTGGAGGAAGTCTTTTCTCTGAAATAGATCTACCACATTTTCCTTCAGTCAACCGTCTTTCTCCCAGAGCTTTTCCCTTACATTAATCCTTATTTGCCTCTTTTTTGAGAGTCGTAATTACCATCACACTTGCACATGTTGAATCAGCCCTTGTTCGCAACAAGCAATTATTGGATCATTAACCAAGTTATGACACACAAAAGTAACTGCTTATAGCCAATTGAACCACCCTACACCTTAGCAACTAGCTTGTTTAAAATATTTGCAGCAAATATAAGTCTAATCACAGCACAAAAAAGTTTTTTTGCAACAAAAAATCTTTTTGGAGCAAAAAGAAGTTTTTTTACAGCAGACAAAATGAACAGCAATGAAAAGTTTTTTGGGAGCAAAAAAAGGTATTTTTGCTCCCAAAAAAGCTTTGCCCGTTTTTAACCTATTTCTGCCCGAATTAATTTTCAAATTTTGTCTTTAACTTTTTAACAAGTAAAAGGCCGTGTGTACTAAACTATGAGTTTTGTGCAGAATTTTACGCTGAGCACGATGGCTGAAAAAAATGGAAAGAGGAGGGATTCGGGTGTTTTTTTCTATTTTGTTTAGGAATAGGTGAAAATCACGACTTTTCAAATGCTGTTTCACCCGTTCGAATCCCTTTTGCTGCCAAAAAAAATTTCACCTATCGTGTTCAGCGTAAAATTCTGCACAAAAAGCAGGCTAAAGTACACGATCCCCCTGGCCCACAAATGGCCAAAATGGTGTCCGAAGGGCATTTTAGCTACTTTCAACGTGATAAAGCAGCAAACAATTATTGGGAAGACAATTTTTAACACTTTTTGAATTTTTTTTTGCATTTTTGCCTTGGGGGACTAAGGTAATTTGACCTAAAAGGGTACGTGGATATCTCTGAAAGACCAAAAAAGATAGGATTTGAACATAGTTTTGTTAATTGGGGCGAGGGATAAGAAATTGATCCTATTCCTTACCAAATTTGGGCGCAAATAGGATGTTTTGATCCTATTTGCTCCTCAAATGTCCTGTTATGTCCCCTAAAATATCTTAATTACGATATATTGACTGGAGGATCCTAATTAGGATCCTTTATAGGGGCATACCAGCGCGTTACGCGGCAAGTTAAGGCGGGAACCAGCAATTTTTCAAAAATCGTTTTTGTTTTCACTCGTTTTAACTCAAATTTGATATTTATGACCTTATCCTACTTTTAAAAAGTGGGCAGAAAAATTTCGTCGGATCAGCTGGAACACTTATAGAAAATAGTCAAGAGAAAAAGAAATTGCTGGTCCCCGCCTTAATTGCAGTGTAACGCGGTGGTATGCCCCTTTAAATAGAGTATCTTAATTAGGATCCTAAGTCTAAAAGGATCATAATAAGGATGTTTTGACTAAAGTACCGTATTTCCTCTAATTGCTCGACATGTCTAAATTGCTCGACACCCCCTACTTTGAGTACCTATGTCTCAGGCCAGAACAATTATTTTGCAAAGCTGTTTATTGCATTTTCTTAAATCCCACGAGCTCTACCGATTCCACTTTTCACATTTTGAATTTTTACCCAAAAATCTTGAGATGGGCCTGAAAATTTTCTAATTTTCGGTAGTTTTAAGAATAGCTCGACTGTCGAGCAATTAGAGGAAATACGGTATCCTAATTAGGATCCTTTAGTCAAAGTATCCTAATAAGGATTATTTCTTAATCAGTATGTGCTCATTTTTCCGCTGTAAATGTTGTTCTGTATGCTTTCTGTTCTGTTTTCCAGGTTTTCTTAACGGATTCGTGTTCAGCATTACCGCTTCACTATAAAAAATATGCTATTTGAAGTCCGAGTGGCTGTCTAATTTTGAATTCAGTTCAAGACAACAAACATTTAATCAAAATTTGATAACTTTTTCCTTTTTTGTTGTTCAAATATTTATTGTCTTGAGTGGAATTTTAAATTTGACAGTGAAGTGGATTTAAAATAGTGCTGCGTGCGATGCGATATATCGCATCGCAAACATCGCAACATCGCACGAAATTTTGCCTTAAACATCGCATCGCAACATCGCATCGCAAAGTTTTGAAACATCGCAAAATCGCATCGCAAGTCCTCGGACCCAAAAACATCGCATCGCAACATCGCAAAAACACAAATGCGCAGCACTAATTTAAAAGAACAGTTTCATCAGTAAATTGACTATGCTGCACTCAAGTTCATTAAAAAACCTACCAAAAGTGCAAAACCAGAAGTTTTCTGTGATTATCATACTCTGAAAACGGGGGTTGTGAAAAGTCAGTTAAAATTTCTGAGTGACTTGTGTTTACAATGTGTAAAAATATCTTTACCATCTTGTAGGCTTGAAATTTCCCTACACAAAATTACATAAACAAACCATAGGAAGGACAAATGTACACTTTTTCGTAGACTTGAATCCAACCGTACGATTTTGGAATGTTGTATGTTAGAAAATATGCCGTCTTAAAATTAACCAAATTTTTGCGAAAAAAATAGTTTAAAAAACGTATCAGATAGAGAAACTCTTCATGAACGTTTTAAGTTATTATAAACAAGAAAAATTTGCAAATTTTATATAAAAAAAGATTGTTTTGAGATGTTGAGCTTGCAGAGCAAAACAGTATTTCGAATACCGACATTAAACGCTATTTTGCGAAGAGACCTGTCTTTTTTTAAGCTCCGAGTTTTCAGCGATTAATTCTGAGCACAAAATTGCAATTACTACAGACTGAACGAACACGTGCCTAGGAAAAAACTTACCTGGGTATCTCCACCTAGTTACCTCCATGTGAGTGCCCTTCTCCGGATACTACCACCTGGGTGCCTCTATCTGGATAAAACCATCTATATATTTTTATTTATTTATTTATTAACGCGAAAGTAAGTTAAGCACACAGCAATAACAAATACAATCACGCAACTATTACAAATCTACAAGTTTTATAAGATCTATTTTCTCTAAATTAAGTTTAAATGATTGGATAGTTCCGGAAGAAATTACAGCGATAGGCAAATTATAGTAAAGCTTAGAGACTCTAATACAGAAATGGTTGTATCTTACATTAGTTTTACACACTGGAATAGTTAATTTAGATTCTAATCCTCTAGTCTTAGAAGCTTTTAACATTGGCATATGACTCAAATTAACAATGGCAAGTGTAAGCACAATTTTGTGATAGAAAACTAAGTCAAGAACTATTCGTCTATATTGAAGAGATTTTAAACCCAATATTTTTAGCAATTTTTCATATGATGGTTTGTCTGGGTACTTCGTTTTCAAAGATCGGTAATATATTATATTAACTGCCATCGATTGAACTTTTTCTAATTTTTTAATTTCCTTAGCATAACTGGGATTAAAGAGGATAGAGTTAAATTCAAGTATTGGTCGAACGTACGTTACATACATTTGGCATAGGAATTTCGAATTGTTTGATCGGATAGCCTTGAATAAAGAAAATAATTTCAACGATGCAATTTTTCGAGTGTAATCGATGTGCACTTTCCATCTCAGTTCAGGTGTGATTTTAATACCTAGGTCTTTAATAGAGTCGGTAACAGCCGGTATGCTAAAATCATTAACTAAATATTGAAAGTGGGGATTATTTCGACCAAGGTATAGAACTGAGCATTTATCCGTAGCGATTTTCAATTTGTTCTTAATGCAATAAGCTGAAAAAGAATTTATGAAATTTTGTAGTGTATTTGAAAATGTGGGATCAGAATAAATGACGTAAGCTTTCAGATCATCAGCAAAGAACTTGAGAGTAACATTAGATAAGAAGCATTCAGTCGATATATCTGAGATGTAAAAAAGAAACAATAGTGGCCCTGAAACTGAACCTTGGGGCACCCCACTTGAAATAGGTTGAGCGTTTGAAAAAGAATCACCTACTTTAACTGAAAAAGACCGCCCAGTTATAAAGCTCTTAATCCATTCTAATAGCGCTCCTCTGACACCAATATTATAAAGTTTGTGGAGCAAAATAGTGTGGGAAATTGAGTCAAAGGCTTTAGAAATATCGAAATAAACTACATCTACCCACTTTTTTTGTTCAATATCATTTGTCCAATCGTCAAGATTTTCAAGTAGTTGGGTCGTAACAGATTTTCGAGAACGGAAACCATGCTGAGAAGAAGGTAAAACCTTATTTTTTTCAAAAAATTCACTCAATTTGTTGTGGATTATTTTTTCCATTATTTTTGATAAAGAACATGTAAGACTTATAGGTCGATAGTTATTTGGATCAGATACTAGCCCCTCTTTATACAGCGGCAGGACTTGAGAAAATTTCCAAATTTCCGGAATTTCACCACTCATAATCGAATATTGAAAAATGTGGGTAATTGGTGAGGCCGACCCTTCGGCACAATTTTCAAGAAAAATATAAGGAATAGAGTCAGGAGACGAGTTTACCTTGGCAGGTAGATTAAGAAGCATTCGATATACTTGGATCTTATCTATATCAACAAAAGAAATGTGATTGACGTTTAGCTGAGGTTTAGGTGAAGCTACAAAGCTTCTGTCAGGTTGTTGAAAAACAGATGAAAAATGAGACGCAAAACACTCAGCTTTATCAGCTGGAGAAAAAATAGTTGAATCTTTTATTTTAAGGGCAGAACTTTTGGTGTTTTTAGATGCTGTCTGAGAAGAAATATACGAGTGAATTTTTTTGCTTGATTTGTTCATAAGCAATTTGTTTTCTTTTGATCTGAAGTATTTGAGTGTCTCTTTTTGGAGATCATCCTGGTCGGTCTTTGCTTATAGGAACAATTTTACCACGGTAAATACGCACAGTAGGTCCATTTTCATTCAGACGTCGGACTTCTTGGCGCAGTTTGTAGTCACTGTCTCGCTGTTCCTTAGTCTGAGAAGGTCGAATATAGATGTTAGAATAATGTTGCTTGTGCTCAGGATGTTTTTTGAGCTGGTTGAGCCAATAAGAGCTTGTGTAGCAAAATAGGAAGTGGGGAAGACCACCTTAATAAGACGATTCTTCTCAGAATCCGGCTTACCTAGCCGATACACAGCAGTTTGGAGGCATTCCAGATCAAGCTCTTCGATCAGCTGGTCAACATACCCATTGTCCTCTGCCCACTTTTTTGCACGACTAGTTTCTTTTGACTCAGGAACACCAGCAATAACCACTGATCGTCGGCGCTCCATTTCTTCAGCAGAAGAGTCATGAGGTTTGCTGTTTTTGGCACCATGATCCAAAAATTCTTCAAGTCTTTGGCTCAGACCACCCACCATGAGACAAAGAGTAGTGAGTGAAGTGGATTGTCCTTGAAGTCAATTTGGATGATAGTCTGCTGGATGTCATCTAAAGTAGGCTCAAAATTCTTCTGGGTGTTTTGGGTATTTCGGGTCCTCTTAGCTTTTGGAAGCAGAGCTTGGAGTTGCTGGTGGAGTGCATTGATAGACATATTGATGATTCACCAGCAAAAAGTATCACTCCCTGGGTATCACCACGTGAGTTCCCTCACCTAAGTACCACCACCTCGCTACGATTACCTTTGTACCACCAGTTCTGCGAGATATCCTGGGTACTATCACTTAGTCACACCACCTGTTTCTTTTATGATCTTCAAAATTTCTAACTTTTTTCAAAGAATCTAAACGTTTCGACCACCAGAGCATTGGTACCACTACCTGAGTACTACTACCTGGAAAATTCTACGTGAGCATTGATAGCTAAGTACAACAACCGGGGTTATACTACCTAGGTACTACCACCTAAGTACCGATACCTCGGTACAAAAAAGAGACACTACGGTACACTACTGCAGAAGTAAGGTTCGTGCAAGTCAAATCGCTATTTTAGCATTTTCAAACCGTGCTCAGCACACGATTTTGAATACAATGACTTTTAAAGGACCATAGCCGTCGCCGACAACGAGAATTTCAAATATTTGAATGAGCGCGCGACCGTTCTCTTTGGTCTCGCACTGTACTCTTTTGACTTGCTTCGAATGACTCAAAAGAGTAAATGAAAGACGAAAGGGAACTGTCCCGCGCGTATAAAAACAGTTGAAATTCTCGTTGTCGGCGACGGCTATGGTTCTTAAAAGTACTTTCAGCTAAATCCAGAATATCGGATTCTGGAGAGGATACCAACTTAGGAGATATCTACCCACTCCGAGGCTTAATGATCTTAGAAAAACTAGTTCTCGACTTTTATTCAAGAAAAAATAATGTCTGTTGCCACCGGGGTTCGAACCTATAACCTTAAAAATTCAGAGGGGGAATTTAACAGACAGGGAATTTAGCAGACAGGCTTAGGTTCTACTGGAGAATCCGTTTCCATTTTTTGCCTTGGTTCCCCATATAGTTATATTAATATGGTGATTGTGCTGATCATGGTCAATATAGTTAACATAATCACCTCTATCATGATCACTCTCAAAACAACAGGGTGGACCAGGCATATTTGTTGAAAAATCAACAGGGGGACCAAGGCGAAAAATGTGAACGGATTCTACAGTAGAACCCAAGGATTATCAACAGACAGGGATTTACCGAGGGGTGTTTCACTGGCGCCCGTACGAGGTTATTCAAAAGCAAACATTTGATAAACAAGAATCTCATTGAAGTTTTATTTATCACACGGAAACAACACGACAGAACAAGACAATTGACAATTTCTTGACTGCTCTACTTTTCCTTGAAAGCTCCTAATCGAACTTGCATCCAGGCTTGGCTCTGCGACACAGCACTTTGCACGAATGGACGGCAGGACCAACCAGCAATTTAACTATATGGGGAACCAAGGCAAAAATGTTTTATATACGCATTGCCTTTTGTCGAAAGTTCTAGTCCCTCTGGGGTGTTTTAATTTACTTTTTTCATAAGTTTTTTGACTTTCAGGTCAAAAATCATCGAGCAATCGATTGCAACCATTTCCAGCATCGATTTGCTGTCATCAACTGCCTCAATTTTGCGATTTTTGGCAGATGACCGCCAAAATTAGAGGAAACCAGCCAAAATGATGCGTACGTAGACTAATATAGCTGAGCCTCCGCCAATTATATTTATTTGCTCATATGTTTAGTGACTTTCTGGAGTCATAATTTCATGGGAACAAGATAGAAATTTTACACACTAAAATCACTTCAGAAAAATCAGGTAGCGAGCGAAAATTTGGCACGGGAAGAAATGAGTACTATTGAGGGTTAGGATTTCAGTATTATTTGGGAACTGATATTTTTTGCGATTTCAATTTACATGATTTCATACAACCGTTTGCCGAAAATGACGGCAAAAAGCAGGGCTACATTTTGAGTGTAAGGTTGCAAATGAGTGTGTAAATTAAAATTGCGAAAAAATGTCAGTTCCAGGATACTGCCTATTCATTGATGGACACTTTCAGTTTTGGGGTATTTTAGTTATTTTAGTGTGACTTTTCACCTGTGTACAAAATTGTGTAGCTAAAGTGCTTATTTGGTGCAGAATTCGACAGGCTTTAAAATAAATACAAACTTAGTCGGGTAAGTTGCCGTATTAGCATTTTTTCAAAAATCCCATGAAATACACATTTAGTTCCTTCCTATAAACACTAAAAAATCATTGGTATCACCGTTTATATTTCAGTACTTTTACTGCAGCAGAAAGCGCAGATTCTGCGCATTATTTTGATACCAAAGACGACAGAAAATCATAACGTAAAGAAGTACTAGGATTTTTTGCCCGAACCACCTAGCATTTCTCCAAACAAAATCCACGAGCTCAATATGGCCTTCAATAATGTTACATATGGTATTAAAGATGCATGCTCGGGCTCAACTGAGTTTGAATAAACGGGTGCCAGTTGTAAAAATGGTTAAAAATGTAAAAATGGTAGTTTTGTGCTTTTACACTTGATAGTTGAAATTCTGTTAATACATAAAATAAATTTGAGTTTAATCAATTTAAGGGGGGGGGACTTCTACGGCTACTTTTTGACATTGACTGCTACTTCACTTCACATACATTTTTTCACATATTTTTTTTCTCATCTCAGATGTTTTCACACCGTTTTGTAGCTGAGATTCTCCTCTTTCGATTAAGTGGTAAAACAGCCTGATTTAAAATAACTTTTGAGAAAATCACACCAAATATAAGATGAAACTCCACTAAGGACACCTAGGTAAAAGACCATGGTTTTTAGTGTGAGTTTGTTTTGATTTTCTCAAAAATTATTTTTAATCAGGCTGTTTGACCACTTAATCGAAAGAGGAGAATCTCAGCTACAAAACGGTGTGAAAACATCTGAGATGAGAAAACAAAATATGTGAAAAAAAAGTATGTGAAGTGAAGTAGCAGTCAATGTCAAAAAGTAGCCGTAGAAGTCCCCCCCCTTTCAATAAAATGTTCGGCGCTACCGGAGTATACCACCAACGGCCAAAGGGTCGAAAGTTCTTCGGTCCAATAACGCATTCTGCATTTCTGCAACAGGTTAGCAAGATACAAATTCTGTTCATTTCTACAACTTTTAAATCCAGTATCACATAACTCTCGTCAAGTCAGGAAAGGAAAAGACAAAGCCGAGCACCAAGTATTTCTTTATACGCAGCACAAGTTGAGCAAGCCAGATGGAACAATGCAGTATTGGCAATGTAAGAAAAATTCAGTGAAGGATGGAGGATGCCTGGCTAGGTTGCACACAGTGGTGGATGGTGACATTTTCGTGAAGCTGCTGAATCAACACAATCATGACCTCGATCCTGTTGCACCTGCAGCTGCATAGCTCAGATGGATACTGAAGAAACGCGCAATCGACACTCAGGAGGTATCTTTTGTTATAAATTGGATTATTATCTCGAATTTTCTTAAGCATCCCATTCAAATCTTGACTAATGAAATCGGTGGAGTTTCGTCAATGGTGGCTGAAAGCTGAAGAAAGTTCCGAAGCTCTATAATCATTCCTACGAGCAGTGCATTATGGGACAGCCAGTGCCAGCGAAGAGAAAGAAGTATCAAGATGCGGATGTTAGGATTCTTAATTTGGTTCGATCATTCAGTCCTCAAAATAGTCTCATGGAATATCTGAGAAGATTGGCGCACAACTTTGTTATGGACCACTGAAATGTTATAATAGTTCTCATTGTTTGTTTTTATCATATACTTCTCAAATAAAACACTTCGCCACTATTGAATGAAAGCCGGAGATATTGTGACTGCAAGGATATTATGTCCCGGGATATTGGGACTGCGGGGATATTCTGGCCCGAGGACATTGTGGCCACCGGGATATTGTTGCCCGGGATATTGTGTCAAGTAACGCTTATTTGGTGGTTTTTACCTTGTTTTGGTCACTGAAATGGGCAAAAAGAGTCCCTTTTTACATTTTTGATCAAGCGTTTTGCTCGGTTACTTCTATGAAGATATCCAGGTGATGGTATCCGGGTGATGGTGCTCAAATAAGCGAGCCTACTTGGTACAGTCGAACTTGGATAAACGGACACCCCTGGGGACCGACGAGAGGTGTCTGTTTATCAACGTTCGACTGTAGTAGGTTTAGCTAGGGGTATCCTGATAAATCACCCAGATAGTGCTACCCGGTTAATTTTTCACAGACAGAGGACCCAGGTGGTAGTTTCTTTATCGTTTCAAATTATGTCAAAGGTGTAAGAAAGTGCCTGTTCATCTAGTTAACTAGATGTTTTTCAAATCCGGTTTTTTATTACCGCATTTTCTCTAATAGAACCCTCTTATAGAACCCACCCCTTTATTTTTTGACTAAAGTTTTATAGTTAGGGTCATTTTGATCCACAAGTTTTAAATTTTGAGAGGGTTGAAATATAGAAGTCCATGGACTTCAAATAGAGAAAATACGGTAATTCTAACTTTTATGAATTCTCTTAAACTGATCATTTTTTATTGAGTATCATTTTCGGTCCAGCTATTTTCAAACAGCATCATTTCGAATTTCGGTGTTTGGAATCTGAAAAAGGGAATCCTTTTTTTAAACAAAAATCACATCATAAAGACGTAAATTTAAAAAAAGTTTTAGCCGCCAAATCACATCCTGATGTTTGATCAATGTTGTTTGTGGTTCGTGACTGCTACACGTTTGTGATCCATATTATTCATATTCTCCGATCAAGCGTTTTTTCCTGATAATCCTTTATTTATTTATGAATGCCGATATATACCGTATATTCTTTAAAAGAAGACCACTCTCTAATTAACGACCACTCTCTAATAAACGACCATGTCTCCATGGGGGTTGAAAAATAAAAGACCATGGTCTTGTTTTAAAGAATTTACGGTATTTTGCGAAATTTGTAGTTTGTTCCTATATCTCTTATTCTTTCCTCCGCTGTTCTTCACACACCGGCCATTGCTTGTCAAAGATGGTTGCTTATCATTTGGAGAAAGAAAATAGTTTCAATTAACTTATTAACATTTCCTTATTGTGTTGTTTTTGTGTGTCTGCCCAAAGATTTTGCGAAACATAGTTAATTATAATAAAATATACTTTCCGGGTAAAAAGGGAGAATGTTTTTTATAATCCAAAAGGTTTTTCTACAACTGTAAATCTCGAATGACTACAAATATTCCAGGCAGACTTTTTGCAACGATTCGCGTAAATTTGGAAATGCAAATATTTGCAAAGCGTTTGAAAACCCAACTTTGGTTTTTGCCTATTCTGAGACTATTTACACACTGTACTTCCTCTAATTAGCCCACATCCTCTAACAAACCGCACTCCAAAAAATTATTTTCAGCCTCTTTGTACTAACACGGGGAAAAACTCGATTCTTATTGACACATTTTTTATTCAGGTTTTTTTGCTAGAATATGTTGTTGCATTTGTTTTTTTGTGTTGCTGAATTGGATTGTTACTTATTGAATTATTTCAGCGTATCGATGGATCGCATTCGCGCAAGCTATGAAAGCAGTGGGTCCAGCAGCAAATATACTAGGCTTTAAGATATAAATTAGAGTTGGTTGATTGGTAATTACCCGGGTAATTACCGGAAAAATACTTTTCCGGCCTTATTTCTCCGTAATTACTTGGGTAATTACCCGAAATCACCCGGGTAATTACCCGGAGAAATACTTTTTCCGGAGAATAACCCAACCCTAATATAAATTAATAAGCAACCAGTCAAGTCAAGAAAGCATAATAAGGTCTACTTGACCGAATAAAAACTCGAAGTTACTAAACACGCAAAGCAAAGCTCGAAAAAAGCCGACAGCAAAAAGTTTAACATCGAATGCTTTACAGTCATTTATTGAGTCCGTAATCAGAACCAATTAAAGCATTTCAAGTATGATTCCCAGTTCTAAAATTTTCTGGGTCGTTCCGGGACGGTGCGACCGTTTATTTAAACGACCATAGCCGTCGCCGACAACGAGAGTTTCACACGTTTGAATGAGCGCGGGACACCACAATTATTGCGAAAGTATTCAGGAATATTTTTAGTAAACTAATAATCAAATCATCAAAAAGGCAAAGCAGGCATTGGGAATCGAATCCACTAGCAATTTAGACCGGTTGACGCGCTTTAACACTGCACTAACATGTTATTTGTTTATCTCTCCCTATTTCAATCTAAGTAACTTTATTTCAAAAAGAACAACAAATAAATAAGTGCTTCGCGCGCATTCAAACGTGTGAAATTCTCGTTGTCGGCGACGGCTATGGTCCTTTAATGAAAAGCAACTGGAAATCCACTACATTTGCTTAAAATATTTGTTGATTTTTGGCTGATATTGGGCAAATAAGGTTTTTTAACTGCTTTGCTTCAATTTTTTCTCGCGCCTTTGGCGCTCCAACGTTGGACAATAAACCCACACCTAGTGGGAGGTTGAAAAATAAACCCACGCGTGAGCTAATGAAAGGAAATACGGTACCTTGTTTAAAGACTCAGGCTTACAGACTCATGCTTCCAATTAAAATTCTGGCTCTCTTTTCCATCATCTTTTTGTTCTGGCCTTAGGTATCTTAGATTTGTTGTCATTTTCAGCCTTCGATTAAGATATGTGTGCATTTTTAGGTCCCCGTAATTTTTTTGTTGGCTGACATTTGAAAATATGTATGCAGTCAAACATCTCAACAACGATCGCTCCCAATATCGTCACTCTGTAGATAAAAAATAACCCGAACTGGTCTTTTAGTGACCTGTACTATTACAAAATGACTTTCCCATAACTTTCAGCTTTTTTGAGTATCACCTTTGGCTGATCCCCAGGGAGAATGTCATAAACGAGTTTTAATGTGTACTGTAGACTGTATACGTTGTATATTATAAATGTACTACAAAAACTGTTTTTGAAACATTAAAATATATTCCGTTTAGGTGATCAAATGGATAATTCGGAAGAGTATTTGTATGATGATTACTATGACTACAAAGACAACCAATTCTTCATACCAAACAGATTTTGCGGAGATCGTCTTTGGGTAATTTAGCCAACTGGGTTTTTTAAAATTTTACAGTTAGTGACTTTTCCACTGAAATCAATTACCGTTTTTTCTTTAATTAACGCCCCCGCCTCCCCCCCCCCGTGATTCAAATTCGTGTTTTTGGCATTTTATGAGTCGTATGAGATAGAACACTTATGTTTAAGAGAGAAAACACTGCTGATGCCAGCCTTTTTTTTCATTGTAACGTACTGGTACTCCCCTTTAAAGAATGGGGGGGGGGGACTACCTCGCTTGGAAAATTCAAGATCGGTGGCGTTGTGGATAAGCGTAAAAGACCATTTAAAATGGGCCATTCTATTTTCTAAATAAGACAAAGCCTCAGTCACAAAAACCCGAAAAAAACAGAGCAAAAAATGTCATAAAATCGCAAATGACTATGCATCCTTTAAAACGTTTTATATAGGTAGAAGAGAAATTCGGCTTGTTCAACAATTCGTCACCCGTGATTCCTATATTCAGTTGGTGTTTTCAACATGCTATTTTGGCGGAAATACCAGTTCTATTTTTCTTGCTCTCCCTCCCGGCCCTGTTTATTCAATGGAAATCAGGAAGAGGTATTGGTAGTCCACTGCCTTATGACAACTTGGCTAGCATGAAACACGTAAGTTATTTTAGGAACTTTTGACAAAATATTTGCTGCAAATTTATTTTTTCATCATGTGATTCATAATGTTTAGTGCAAATATTTTCTAGATTTTTTGTATCCTTTAACCCTGTAATTTTAATTACAACGAATTCTCTTTTTTCCAATCGATATAAAAATGGGCATAACGAATTTTCGCAGTAAAATCTCGTAATTTTGCAGCAAATTTCTGTTTTACTTTTTTTATTAAAATTTCGGAGCAAATTCGGTATACACACCCCAGTCAACTTCGGTATACACACCCAGTCAACTTCGGTATACACACCCCAGTCAACTTCGGTATACACACCCAGTCAAAAGCCAGCTTGGGGGACCAAGGCAAATTTTTTAATTTTTTTTTGTAAAAAAAATTAAAATTTTTTTACAGAAAATAATTTTCTAAAAAAATTAATAATTTTTTTTACGAAAAAAATTAAAAAAATTTGCCTTGGTCCCCAAGCTGGCTTTTGACTGGAGTGTGTATACCGAAGTTGACTGGGGTGTGTATACCGAAGTTGACTGGGGTGTGTATACCGAAGTTGACTGGGGTGTGTATACCGAAGTTGACTGGGGTGTGAATACCGAAATTTAGCCAAATTTCTACTCTTTTTTTATCAATGTGATAACACTATCGAGTAGCCCTGTAATTCTATTTTTCTATTTTGTAACGAAGTATCACTTATTGCACCATCTCTGAAAAAAGTAAAACAAAAAAGTGAAACTATGAACCAAATTATTTGTTTATTTGCTTCATACTTTTAAATTTTTGTTCTACTTTTTGTAGAGATGGTGTAATAAATGACACTTTATTAGAAACTAGAATCGCAAGGCTACATGATGGTGTTATTACTTTTGAAATAAATAAAGAAAATTTAATAGAAAACAGGATAAACATAAATTTGCTGCGAAATTACGGGAATTAGCTGCAAAATTACGAGATTTTAATGCAAAATTCTGTTATACCCATTAAAATGTTGACACTACAATTTACAAGATTAAAGACATTTTGATGCAAAACTTGACTAAACTTCTTATTTGTTGCCAAAATTTTAGAAATGCAATTAGGCTGACTTAAATTTTATCTTATTGCCACACAATAAAAGAAATCCGCTAAAAAAGCAAAATTCAATAGACACATGAACTTACAGGCAGACCAAAATACAATAACATCATGTGATTCATATCTTATAGGCTCCCCTCATACTCCCGCGCAACACGAGTCGTGCAACAAAATTGCATAAGGTTCAAGGAAGTGCGCAATACGCCAATTTTCCACATACTTGTGATTATTCCTAAAACATTTTTATATCAGATTGAAAATTTGTTATTACCAAAATGTTTGATAGATTCTAGCCGTCATTTTGAGTATAAGATGTCTGCGATCGAAAATAAAAATTGTTCCTGTAGAACCCTATGAAATTTTGTTGCACGACTCGTGTTGCGCGGGAGTATGAGGGGTGCCAGAGAATATTGACCCAAGCTTTTACCCTCAAAATACTAAATGATATTTTAAGGGTCTGACATGCATCCTGGTTGGAGACAAGCTATTTATTTTATTCCTATCCTTTTACGAGTGGATCTGGCTGAGAGAATCTGTGCCTCTTGTGGAGTTCTGTTATCCTCTTCTACAATCCCTTACTTTGGTCAGCACTTTGTTGGCTAACAGGCGTGCAACGATTAATTTTTTGCAGATAGGCATCTTCTGGGCTTCAGAAAAGTGTCGAATCAGAGGATTGGTAGGACCTGGCATTGTTTTTGCACTTGGTTGCTGTTTGTGGTCACTGGAATACCCGAATTCTACGCCTGGATTAAGCTGGGCACCGATCCCAGGTACTAAATTTCTCATTATTTACTACTAGGCTTGAAAATTACTAATAAATCAAATTAAACTGTTGTGTCCTGTGTTCGAACCGTCATTTGTCTCGTAGCGGTTCGACGCTCTTTGTCTTCCTTGTTAGTATATAAGGATCTGAACGTCTGTGTTCAGATCAGTTGTTGTGTGAATAAAGCTATAAGCAAGTCGTGTGCTCTCTCTCTCTGTCTCTTCTCTTGCTGTGTCCAATCTCTCTCCTTCCTTCCCTTCCGCTAGGATACAACAGTGGCGCAGTCAGCAATGGATATGGACCAGCTCAAGCAAATATTGGAAGCCCAGACAAATCAGCACGCACTGGCTCTTCAACAGCAGCAACAACATCATCAGGAATCTCTGGCTCAATTGGTGGTTCTTCTCCAGCAGCAAAACCGTGGTGGTGGTGGTGACAATCTACAGCCAGCTCCTGCCGCAATCTCTACTCTTCCGCAATTGCCAGACATGGAAATCTTCTCTGCTGATGACAGTGATCCGGCCAAATTCGACAACTGGATTCAGCGCTTCTCCTTCTCTCTGGAATGCACAGCTCCGTCTATGGATGACAAAGCAAAAGTAAAACTCCTGATGACCAAGCTATCTTCCGAAGCCTTCTCCGAGTACAAAAAGAGCTGTCTTCCAAATGATGTGGTGGATTTCGAGTATGCCGCTACTGTCAGCAAGCTCTCAAAGCTCTTCTCCTCCCTACGCTCTCTGGTGATTGATCGCTACGAGGGCCTCCGAATAGCCAAAGATGAATCCGAAGATTTTCGTCACTACTTCAACCGCTTGAAAGATCAGTTCCGTATATTCAAGTTCAGTGAGCTCAAAGAAGATCAGTTCAAATGCTTGGTTCTCCTTCTCGGCCTCAAATCTCCAAAGGATGCTGCATTGCGAACTCGTCTCCTCCATCGCCTTAATGAATTGGGAGATGCCGTCAAGTTCGAAACTACTCTGGAAGAAACGGTGGCCTACCTGTCTACAATCGCCGAGTCCAAGCATCTGGAACGCTCTCAAGTCTACTCAGCGGGATCAATCAAATCAGCAAATCAAGAGCCGCTCTTCCGTCAAAATCATGCTTTAGATGTGGTCAACTGCACTGGTCAGACGAATGCCTCTTCTGCCATCATCAGTGTTCCAAGTGCAAGCAATCTGGGCATTTGAAAAGCAATGCGAAGCCTTCAGTCAATACAAGTCGAAGCGCAAGCCTTACCGCAATATCAATTCTCTGATGGTGCCTTCCGTCAAAACCAACAACATCAATGGTGATTCCTCCTTCATCAAGTCAGATATCTCAGTCAATGGCCAAATCGTCTCCTTCATTCTGGATTCAGCTGCCGAGGTATCAACCATATCTGAGGAAAGCTACAAATCAATTGGATCGCCTTCTCTCTCTTCAAGCACAGTCCAGGGCCGACTCTACAATAATGCCAGCTGCCACTTCAAAGGACAGTTCGAAGCCTCTCTACAGTCAAATGAAGGCTCTTCAATACAAACTCTTCGCGTGGCCAAGAATGGACTGCTGAATGTGCTAGGAATCCCAGCTCTGGATTCTCTTGGATTTCTCGACAAGCCGCTCCGCCAACTGGGTGTCAAGTCAATCAACCTGCTACAGCTGAGCTCAACTGGTAACCAGCATCTTTCGCAGCCTTCCAAAAGTCGCAGCAGCAAGCCTTCCTCGCCGTGCTCTACCTGTGGACTCATGCATTGGAACAGCAGCTGCCCTCATCGCAAGTCAAAAGCGAGACGTTCCAAGCAGCCTGCTGGTCGTCAATCCGTCTCTCAGTTGCCGTCCGCTTCTCAAGTGCAACCTGCCAACAAGAAGAAAGTGACTAATCAAGCAACTCGCCTTCAAGTCAGTCAGTTGCCGTCCGCTTCTCAAGTGCAACCTGCCAACAAGAAGAAAGTGACTAATCAAGCAACTCGCCTTCAAGTCAGTCAGTTGCCGTCCGCTTCTCAAGTGCAACCTGCCAACAAGAAGAAAGTGACCAATCAAGCAACTCGTCTTCAAGCAAGTGACAGTCTCTCGCTCCGTATCTTCTACAACAGTCAAAAGAAGGAGGGGAAACGCCATACGTCGCTCCAATCTCGTCAGTCAGTCACACCAGGGATTCAGCAGCCAAAGGTCGACATAGTAAACAGTCAATATAGCCACAAGTGCCAACCTGCAACAGTGGAAGTTCCTCGGCCAGAAATTAGCATCACTGCTGTCCAAGAAGAAGCCAAAAAGAAGCAAGTCTCTTATTCTTCAAAATCTCTGTCTACCAAACCCTTTGTACAGGGGAGGTGTTGTGTCTGTGTTCGAACCGTCATTTGTCTCGTAGCGGTTCGACGCTCTTTGTCTTCCTTGTTAGTATATAAGGATCTGAACGTCTGTGTTCAGATCAGTTGTTGTGTGAATAAAGCTATAAGCAAGTCGTGTGCTCTCTCTCTCTGTCTCTTCTCTTGCTGTGTCCAATCTCTCTCCTTCCTTCCCTTCCGCTAGGATACAACATAAACTAATTTGAAATTAGTGCTCAATTGAAAAAGGTTCACTTTAAAGTCCAACCTTTTTTTGACTTCAAGAGTAACAGATTTAAAGTGATCACCAACATTACCAGAGAGTGGTGCAGAAAAAATGCTTTTTTATCTTGCTTCACCCTACAGACCTACCAGTTACTAGTTTTTCTAATGAATGTCCTGCTTAATTTATATCTTTATCGGGAATGCTGTAAAAAGGGTTTTGAGGTTGAGGGCTGTTATTAAAGCAGTTGGGATTTACAAATCGTGTTTAGAGAAAAATGCCACAATTCATGGTTCCAATCTGCCCTAATTTTAAATGGCCGCGTTCAAAATTATCATTTTTTTATTTTCAAAAAATGCATTCATTTTACTAAATCGCCTCCCGTGACTTGCTTTATTGTATTAGAATAAAACCTAGCCGGGCTTTCTTGAAAACATTCATTAAAGGGCATGATCGTGCCCGATGGGGAGAAAAGGCGCGAACAGCAGTTCTTTTTCTTTCTTGATAAATTTTTACATTCGTTCTCGTCTAGATTTTTTAAGTTTTCTGTCTAGTTTTTAAAAGCAGTATAAGGTTATCTATGTCAGATTTGACGCAGAACGAGTGAAAAATGGGACGATTCGAAAAAATTCGAAAAAAACTGCTGGTTCGCGCCTTAACGCACGGGCATGCCCCTTTAATTCATTCATACAGTCAGGACAGAATGAAACCCCGCTATAATTTCATTTTAGACTGTAAACGAGATCGATTTCTATCGCTACTCAGCTTATCTGGTCTGGTTTCCTATACTCTGTCTACTATTTGTACTTCACTTTTCTCGGGTAAATTTTTGTTTTTTTTTGGTAAATTTGGTTGTTTGTTTCAATATTTTTAAAACTGAAAAGTGTTTCAGGTTCTGTGCCCCAAAGACTATCGGTATTTTTACTTATTGTTGTTTCTTCTTGCAAAGTTGGTTTAAGAAAAATGAATCACCAGAGTTCTACGTGTCTTTCATCAACCGACAATTCTTTTTTTGGTTCGACCAGTTGGTGAGTCGAGGCAATAAGAAACCGTTGACTATGAATGACATCTTCACACTCGACTCCAGCATGTTTGCCCACAATTTGTTCAAGCGTTGGAATGAAGCTTGGCAAAAGAGAATCACAGGTTACTATTTGCCATTAAGCACACTACTGAATTTCGTCCATTTCAGCTTATTTGCGCGGAAAAACGCCTGAGCGCCAACATCACAGTCGTCACTCCACTGCAGCTGGGCATGATGGAATGCAAGTGGCGGAGCAAACAAACTGGGCTTGAAACAACCGTTGCTTATTCCAAACAACACAACCATGATAACGGTGGTGGATATGTGCAACTGGTTGGCCAAATAGATTACAAAAAGCTGTATTTGCATAACCTTCTAGGCTCAAATGATTCTTTGAAACCAAAAAAGGATAATGGCAAGAACCAGAATGCAGAACTGCCTTCCATTATTGCCACTTTATTCAGTCTTTTCAAGTGGCAATTAATTGGAGCCACTATCGTGAAGTTGTGCAGCGATTTGTTGTCATTTGCCAATCCCTTGTTATTGAGGTAAACCCGTATGTCCTACCGGGTGGAAGAAAAGTCCTTGGACGTTTTTAAAGCTAATAATTAGGTGTCTAAAAATTTTCAAAAAATTATTCCAAATGCACCATTGTGTATCTCTGGTATCTCTTTTCAAACTGTGCCATCGTTTCATTATGTATTTTTTTGCAAAGTCAGTATACGGGTCATTTGTGGTCATTTTAAGGATTTCGCACGCATTTTAACCGTTTTAGCTCGTTAAAATTTCAATTTGTGGCTCGATTCTTTAAAAACCTTCAACCTAGCGCAGCTCAAGAGCTACAAAACCTATTCTACATAAATAGTTTTCAAACTATGATTTTTAAGATGTGGTCTTTTATAAAAATTAATTTCCTAATGATCAAAATCCGAAAAACAGGAAAAAAATTCGGATTTTGATCATTTATTAAAGAAATTAGTTTTTTCTAAAAGGCCATATCTCAACCATCATATTTTAATACTGTTTTGTGAAATGAGTTTTGTAGTTCTTGAGCTGCGCTACAACATAAAGCTTGAACGCTTTGCTAGCATCAAGCCGCGAAATGAAATTTAAAATTGTGATTAAAATGCTCGCAAACTTCTTAAAATGACCACACACGTGTTTTAGCCATATTCTGAATTTAAAAAAAAGGTCAAAGCTTTTTTTTGCAGCTAGAAATTTCTATTCGCCGCTAATCGTACAACCCAATATTTTGGTGTTTTTCTGATCGTAAATTTTTTATTTTTACATCAGCATGTAGCCCGAATCTCTAGTTTCTAATGAGCTATCAACTGACATGATTTAGTTATAAAAAGCTTGAGAAATACCCGTTTTCTAACAGACAAGAGTTGTTTATAAAAAACTGGTATTTCAAAAAAAACTGGTATTTCAAAAAAAACTGGTATTATAAAAAATTGTATTTCTCGAGCTTTTCATAATGACATTAAGTCAGTTGATAGCTCATTAGAAACTAGAGATTCCGGGCTACATGCTGATGTAAAAATAAAAAATTTACGATCAGAAAAACACCCAAAAATATTGGTTGTACGATTAGCGGCGAATAGAAGCTTTTAGCTGCAAAAAAAGCTTTTTGGTGGAAAAAAAAGCTTTGCCCAAAAATACATAATGAAGCGATGGCATATTTGGAAAAGAGATAACAGGGCTACATAATGATTCATTTGTAATATTTTTTGAACATACTTGATACCTAGTCATTAGCTTTAAAAAACGTAAGCACTTGTCTTCCACCCGGTAATTTAACTTTCTCGAAAATTTTGTGAAGCACACGCGAAATACATACTGTATTTATTTTAATTAAACGTTATTTATTTTAATTAAAGGTTTTTTTCAATCTCCGTCTAGAGAATGGGCTTATTAGAAGGAGCAGGTTAAATAGAATAAATACGGTGGCCAAAAAATGCAGAAAAATCTTTAGGTGGGCAGGGGGGGGGGGGGCAGGTATTGCGATTTTAAAGCCAGCGAATGCGACCAGTTTTCTAAAATTAAAATTTAGGTGTACAGTTGACGCTCTCTATAACGACGCTCTTTATAACGATTGTTTAGCCGGTCCCTTGAGAGTCGTTATAGAGAGCGTAGACTGTATAAATTAAAAATCATGACTTTATTTTGAGTGTATGTTGTGCATACACACAGCATCATTGATTCTCCTGCTCCAAATTTTTTTTATGTTGTTTTGCATGTTCAACAACATCCTTATTTTAGTGAATTGATTGCCTACATTGAAAATCCAAATGCAGCATGGTATATTTTCCGTCTCTATTTTTTTCATTTTACCAGGGAACCTTCAGAAGTGCTTTTTCAAAGATTTCACTGACAGATTTTTTTGCAGATTCTTGTAGAACACCCCGAAGTTATATTACAAAGTGCTGCTGATATGTCCAGGTCCTTTGAAAAATCAAGAGACCGGGCCCCTGCGAATTTACCGAAAAACCACGATACGATTCCACTTTTTAGATTTTTTATTTTCATCCGAAAATCTCGAGATCGAATTCCAAATTTTCCAATTTTGGGAGATTGAAAATAAGCGCACCGGTGCGCCTATTAGAGGAAATACGGTAATTATATAAAAATATTGAGAAACCTTCAATCAAGAAGATTGACTGGACACCTAGATTCCAAGATTGGCATCTCCATGTTGACGTTCTCGACAAAAAATATTCTAGTTTTTATAGTTACACACCTTCTTCATACCGTTGTGTATCTTAGATGCTGGGCTTTAATTCGCGCTATTCTTAAGAGCAAGAAATCAACCCATAAAGTTGAGCGCTCGAAAAATACATAAAACAGGTGCAACTTAAAAGCAGGCTAAAAACCATGATACACGTATCATGGTTTTCGGTAACTTCGGGTAGCCATTTGTCCCTAATTTTTCAAAGGACCTGGTCATATCAGCAGCACTTTATTATATAACTTCGGGTTGCTCTACAAGAATCTGCAAAAAAATCTGTTAATGAAGTCGTTGAAAAAAACACTTCTGAAGGTTCCCTGGTTAGTGTAATTGTTTGAACCTGTAGGTGGTATGGCTATGGTATTGCATTGGGCCTATTTATTGCTTCTGAATTGCGCTCCATTTTCCTCAACAACTATTTCCTGATCATGAACAGTGCTGGGGTGGAAATTCAGAGTGTGCTGACAGCAGCCGTCTATGCTAAGGTTGTGAGCTTCAGTGTCACTGTAAAATTTAACAAATTCTATTTGTCAGACACTCAAACTGTCAAATGCTGCTCGCCAAGGTCGCACAGTTGGAGAAATCGTCAACTTAATGGCTATTGACGTGGAGCGCTTCCAGAACCTGACACCACAGATTCAGCAATACTGGTCTAGTCCTCTGCAGGCATTGTTTTAGCAGTAATATTCATATTTTTTCACTTTTAATGTCGTTTACAGATTGGAGTGGCCCTATTTTTGCTGTACCGAACAATTGGTTGGTCAGTGCTTGGAGGCCTGGCAATTATGGTAGATTAGAACGTAAAGCTTTGATTTTGTCATTTTGTCAAATTTCTAGGTTCTTTTGATCCCGTGCAATTTGTTCGTGTCTATTATGTCAAGAGATGGCAGGTTGGTTAAATGGACTGCTTTTTTAGTGCAAACTAGTAGTTACTTAGGTCAAACAAATGTTACTGAAAGATGAGCGACTCAAGATGACCAATGAGGTGATTAATGGAATTAAATAATTTTTATTTAAAAAAATTCATAATTCCACTCTCCCTACACCGACATTGCACCAAGTTTTTTCCTCCGCTAAATGTCACACTGTTTCACCTAAATTTTTTTATCACAATTAAGATCCGTCAGTTCCATTTAAAATAACAAAGATCCTATTTAATGGGTTATTTTCCCACAATCCAACAATTTAGGTTTCACCTGGTTTTTAAAAAGTTCTCGGTTTCGAGAGCCGCATATTTTTTGAAATATTTTTAAATCCAAGCGATAGTATTTAATACATTTTACAACCTTGTTACTTTTAAAAATGGTGACCAAAATTCTCACATCATACTATCATGACCATAAATCAAAAACACTGAATCTAAACCAAATGCTTTTATGGTAGCATCTCAGAATTGCAAAAAAAGTCTTTCAAAACTATTATCTAACTTCTCTGTATCATTTTGCTTGGAGGTGTTGAACGGCATTCGTGTGATCAAATTGTATGCCTGGAGTTGCCTATGATGGCAATGATCACTGAGATTAGGCGCAAAGAGGTGGAACTCATTCAAAGAGCCTCTTTGGTGCGCATCTTCACAGAAGTGCTTAATATCTCTTCACCTTTTCTGGTAACTCTCCTTTGCTAACTTTTTCACTGTTAACCTTGTGGTGATCTAGGTAGCCATAGTCACATTCACTTTGTACACCCTGTCCAGTCCTGACCACAAACTGACTCCTCAAATAGCGTTTGTGTCGCTGACCTTTTCTCCCAGCTAAGGATGCCCATGATTATTGTAGCCGAACTGATCGGACAGACCATTCAGGTGAGGCTTTATACAGGGGCAATTGACATGACATTTTGCCAAGCATTTACAAAATTTGGCTCTAAATAACGAAAAAAGAAACTTTTAATCTCAAGGTTGACATCAACTTGAATTTTGTAGACAATAGTCTCGAATCGCCGCCTCAAAAGCTTCATGGTAGAGGAGGAAATGGATGAAAGTGCGGTGGAAAGAGATTTTGACCCAGAATGTAAGTGGCCAACTATCATATGCACCTGAAAACTTTGGTTCTTTAGATGAGCGAGCGATAGACGTAGAGTTTGCGTCATTTGACTGGAGAGGAGACCGAGAACTGGAGGCTTGTCCACCACCACCCCCATCTCTCTGCAGTGCAGCACATTCGCCGACCTTACACACTCAACAACATCCAATTGCACGTTAAAAAAGGCATTTTGGTGACTGTTGTGGGGCAAGTGGGTGCAGGCAAGACCAGCTTGCTCTGTGCTTTGCTCGGCGAGATGCACAAGATCCATGGGTATGTGGGTGTAAGAGGCACTTTGGCATACTGTCCCCAACAAAGCTGGATACAGAACAGGAGTGTGCGGGCAAACATCATCTTCAGTATTGACAATAATGGATTGGAAGGTTCTCAAGACTGGGACTATGATGTCGCACTCTACAACAGGGTGCTAGATGCTTGCAGTTTGAGGCAAGACTTGGATGTGCTACCCGACGGAGACTTAACGGTTGGTATATTCTCATTTTTTATTTTTTTTGTAAATTTAACAACATGAATAAACATTCTTCGAACAAGCGGCTGTACGAACTTTCGTAACAAGACAATTTCGTAAGAGCGAAGTTTCGTAAGAGCAAACTTTCGTAAGAAACAGTTTCGTAACAGCGAAAATTCGTAAGAAAATTTTTTGGAACAGCGAATTTTCGTAAGAAACTTTTTCGTAACAGAGAATTTTCGTAACGAATTTCTTTCGTAAGAGGAATAATCGAAATTTTTTCACTCTTGTTCAATTTTTCTAATTCAGAATTTCATCTGATTCATTCGTTTTGGCCTTTCTGTCACTGTTTGACACTTCGAACAGTTAATTATATGACTATTAACTGTATGAGCACAAAAGTTGGTAAGCATAGTCATATGACTGAAAATTTCGATAATTAGCTGACCCCGGATTTTTCATCCATTAGGAGACCAGCAGAAATACCCAAAAGCAAGGTGAAAAACTCCGAGCTAGAATTCATATTCTATATACTACACATAGCTACTCCCATTAATGGAATGTATGGTGCAGTAGGTAAGTTGATGGGATGAATTTTTTTCACCAGTGGTTCGATTCCACCCTCTGACTGTTTCATTTTTTCTTGACTATTTTTGGTCAAAACATCACAGAAGCTATAAGAAACATCAAAGGAGGATCAAAAAGCAAAAAAAGCAACTAAACATATCACTAATGTTACTGAAAACCGCGTTACGAAAAAGCTTGTTACGAAAATTCGCTGTTACGAAAATTCGCTCTTACGAAAATTCGCTCTTACGAAATTGTCTTCTTACGAAAGTTCGTACAGCCGAACAAGCCATAGTTGCAACAAAACATTCAAAATTCAGGCGACCGATTTCGCATCGGACTAAATAAATAAAAATTAATGTCGGATAAAATAGGACATCATTTAAAAATATTAGAAATTAACCGCGTGCAAAAGTACAAAAAATTCAGGTCCTATGAAATTGTACAAACAGAAAAATGCGCGCGTCTGGGTAAAAAATGCCGATTTTATTGTTTGAGTCAAAAAGGCTCCTTTTTTTAAAGAAATTACACCATCAAGTAGCTTTGCGATTATAGTTTCTACCAGAGTGTGAGGGCAGGTGTTCAGACCCCGGATCAGCACCAAGGATAATCCTGAGCGACGATGATCCTAGCCGCATAGCTGAATACGGATCACGGATCAAAGATTATCCGTTGCAGTATAGAATCCCCCCACGGGAGTGATCTCAGAATTTAAAAAAAAGCCAGCTTTCTCAGGAAATCGGGGTCGAGAAACACGAATATGGTGTTATCTCCTCGATCTGATCACTCCCGTGGGGGATTCTATACTCAAGCCAGATTATCTTTGACCCTGGGTCTGAATGTAGGATTATTTCTGATCTAGCGTTTTTAGCATTTTAATTTAAACTTTATGCATTTATTTTCTTTCTTTTATAAGGCTAGAATAATATTTTCACAAACGATAGTTTTGTATTCAGTTATTAAAAATTTTAAATTTAACCTTTAGTCCAATTATTTATTTAGTCACATGCTTTCAGACAAGCTCTATAATTAGGGTTGTCGGCTCGGCGCGCCGATTTCGGCTTTTCAAGCCGAAAAGCCGAAAATTTTCGGCTTTCGGCTCGGCTCGGCCGGCCGAAAATTTCGTCTTTCGGCTTTCGGCTCGGCGCGCCGAAAATTTTCGGCTTAAGCCGAATTTCGGCGCGCCGAGCCGAAAATTTCGGCGCCCCGACAACCCTATCTATAATGAAAAAAGTTCATTATTTTAAGGAGATTGGCGAGAAAGGCATCAATTTATCAGGTGGACAAAAGGCGAGAATGGACTAGCTCGAGCGCTATACCAACAAGCTGATGTGTATTTGTTGGATGACCCTTTATCAGCCGTGGATGCTATTGTAAATGGTTATTGTAGCCTTTGATTTCAGTCTTGAATTTGTTTGGTTTAGGTGGGCAAACACTTGTTCAACAAAGCTATAGGCCCTAATTCTATGCTTGCTGGTACCACAAGAATACTGTCAGCCACTCGCTTGCTTATCTGGCTGAGTCTGACCTGATTGTGATCATAGAAGGTGTTGCAGCTGCATCATAAATATGCGTTAACCAACCAAATTTTCAGACAATCAAATCAAGAAAATGGGCACTTACTCAGAGCTGCTAGAAGACCCACAAGCTGCCAATTCAATTGTTTATTTGGAGCAAACTGGTCAGTTAGACTTTTCAATAGGAATTTAAAATTATTTATCACTTAAAATTTCTACTAAATAGACCCCTTACTTTGAGTGACTCTACGAATTTTTTTTTTACAAAAACCTGGAATAATAGTAATCAGAGATAACCATCTTGCAGAGTCCACTCGGAGCAGCACTGAAACAGAGATGGCTGAAAATGCGGACATGGAAAGTGAACCCAGTTCAGAAGGCACATCCATCAAGAGCCGCAAGAAATCAATGGCGTCCAACAAAGTACTCCAAGAATTTCAAAACAAATTACATGTTATTTTGCTTAGTCTCGAAAAAAGTCCAGCCAAAAGCCCACTGAAACCATCAAAATGATCAAGGACGAAAGGGCGGAAACAGGCAGAGTCAAGTTTGGTGTCTACATGCAATACTTTAAAGCCATGAAAGGCTACATGTTTGGTGGATTTATGCTCTTCATTGTGCTCAATTCACTTTTCAATGGTAGATTATGCTGCTTGTTTATTTTAGACCACAGCATATTTCACAATTGGTTTTTCTTTTTACTAATTAGTCGAGTCCCATACGGTCATATCTTTTTTTAAATATTTGGAACTGCGGCCAAAAATATCAAATGTTTATTTAACAAAAGATCTCCAAACAACTTAAAATTACAATTTTTTAAAATGTTGCATAAACTAGGGGGTATATACGTTTCCTCCTTTTTGTCCCCTTTGGGCAAACGTATAACGCCAAGTTTGTACGTGCCAATTCAAATATTTTGTTTAATATTTGAAATCATTTTCCTTCTGCTTCTTGATTTTTTTACTGAGGCAGGTAAACTACCGGATGTTGATCCCACTGCAAACAATACAGGAAAAGCTAAACGATGCCGGTCAATTTAATAGTCTGTCCCAAATGGGACAAAAAAGAGGAAACGTATACGCACCTTAGTAGTATTACTGAACAACCACTATTTTCAGTGCTAAACTCTTTCTGGCTGTCTGATTGGTTAGTCAAAGTCGATTAGAATCGTATATTACACAAGACTTTTTAGGTCAGATGACAATACAGCTTTTTCGGATCCATCCAAAAGTGTTCCTCTAGTCAACGACTGGCTGTATACGCAATAATTGGTTTTTCTGGAGGTAGATTTTAGTAATTGATAGTTGTTGTTGGTATACAAGTCAATAATGTTTCAGTTATTGCCCTCTCCTTAGCAAATATGTGCCAAATCCTTGAAGTGTGAACGCTAGCTTGAGTTTGCATAATCCACTGTTGAGAAGCTTGATGGCTCACCCATCTCCTTCTTTGACACTACACCTTGGGACGAGTTTTGAACAGATTTGGCAAGGTGCTCTCTCAATGATTTAGCTTTTAAAATATTTGTATAAAAAGGTTTCAAGCAAAAGATAACTTTATAAATAATGAAAAGCCGTGTTTGAAATACAAATATCAATGGGAGGAAGGATTAATCGAAATAAATACCATCTTTTTTAGGACCAACGTAACAATAACGTTTACTTTATAAGAAACCCTTTTATGGATAGACTTGGTATTTTAATTAAGATAAATGGGCATACCGATCTTTTTTATCGCTTTTTGGGAACAATTGTGTTTGACCTTTTCTAAATCAAAAATCTGATAAAGGAAGTAATATTCAAACTTGTCTACCATGCGCATGATTCTTTTTTTTAAGTTTTATTTTTGTCGGAATCGTTTTAACTTGCCAAAATTAGTTCAAGTATGACATTGACTTCTAAGATTTTGCCCTTTAAATAAAAAATCAGTCCGGAGTTCGCACCAAACTTTTGATTTTGACACCTCTAGCATAAAATGGTGTTTGGAATCATACGAAAACCGAAAAACATCAGAGAAATACGGTAAGCATGACGATGAGAGAAGGTTGTAATTGATTGGCAATATCTTTGCTTTAAAACTTTAATACCGGCTAACATCATATAAAACACACTTATTTACCAGATATTTTGACTGTATTGAAGTTAAAGTCAAAATCTTAACAGGAATTTGACATAATCGACCTGCGCTTGGGCGTCTCCCTGCGTTCCTGATGGTGAGTGTGTTGATGTTGGTGCAGGTTTTGGTGGTTATTATCATCTCAACTCCGTTGTTCATCCTCATAGACATTCCCATCACCATAATCTACATTCTCATTCTGGTAGGCGTTGTTTTTATTTATCATAAACTAGCCTTTAAGTTGCAGCGCTACTTTATCTCTACCTCAAGGCAACTGCAGCGACTTACCTCTATCACCAGATCACCCTTGTATGCCACTTTCACTGAGACCATTCAAGGCGTCACTTCCGTACGTGCCTATGGAGTTACCGCCAAGTTTTTCGATGAGTTCTGCAAAAAGGCGAGTTATAAATTAAGTTAATATCGCAATTACACAAAAGTATGTAAAAATTAGGTGTTGAAGGCCCATCGGCGCTTTTGTTCGTGAAATCCCTTAAAGCCTCCAATATAAACTCTCCTATGAGACCTGGCCGTACAAAAAATGCAAAACGTGGGCTGACAACGGAAAAGAGCCGGTATAAGAAAGATTTTCTAAGCTCGTTTCCCTATTGATAATATATTTACGTTTATTTACATAGATTATCTTTCAGCTATGCAGGGTACTTTTTTAAAGTTGTTTTAGTCTGTAAATTTTTTCTCATTAAAAAGCCCTGAATGTAATATGAAGACGTAATTCTTGGCTTCTCAAGATTGCTCAATTTCAGCTGTGCAAAAACTTGATTTTAAAATTGTGTCATTTTATGAGAAGTTGACAAAGTTGAAAAAAAAATCTTTTTTTTGCAAAAATACCGTATTTCCTTTGATAGAAGCACCCGCTCTAATAGCGCACCCCCTCAACTTTGAGGGTCTGGATCTAGGTGCAGAGTCGATATTTTGCAAAGCTGGTCATTGCGTTTTCTTAACTCCCACGAGCTCTACCGATTTCACTTTTTAGATTTTTTATTTTCATCCGAAAATCTCGAGACCGAATTCCAAATTTTCCAATTTTTGGGAGATTGAAAAATAAGTGCACCGGTGCGCCTATTAGAGGAAATACGGTAAGCAAAATTTGAAAAAAAAAAGAAAACTTAAAATTTAGTCATTTTCTGTCTTTTTAATAATGTGTTAATGTGATAATGTCTTAAATGTGTTTTAATGAGAAAGAATTTACAGACTAAAACAACTTCAATTAAAAAAACACCCTGTATATTCAAACATAATTGTGGGGCCATTGCACCACAGTCCCATTGATGGGTTAAGTTGCTTGCAACATTACATAATCATTAATAAGCTAAAACAACCAAACAATTATCAGAAAAAATGAAATGAAGAAATCCATGCATTTGAAAAATGTCGTACTTTTTGCGAAATTTTCATTTTCAAATAGCATTGAAAATGAAATTATTTTTTAAAGGGCATTACCTTAAGCGACGCTGAAAATCAAAGTGCTATCAATTTGGCCCTAAAAACTTGGTGTCTTATGTTTCCGAAGATGTTTTACGCCAGAATGAAAGTAATTGCAAAGTGCAAAATGAAATTATATGGAGATTTTACGAGAAAATGTACACAATTTATGCGATGCAGATCTTTGTTGCTTTTTATGTTGTTGTTGGGTGTGGTAAAAATGAGAAACAAATAAAAAAGTATCGGGGACCAAGGAAAATAAACCCTCTCTATTGGATAGAGAGATAATTTTTTTGTTGAACCATTCCGTTTTTTACTAGCTCATTTGACTAATAACGCAAATAAACGCATATTTTTGAAAAGAAGAGTACAGCTGGTCTCCATTATTTTTTCTTTAGGCACAAGCATGCTGTGTTAACAAAATTCCATTGAAAATTTGGGCTATTCCGTTATCTCAACCCCACCGTTTTCGGTTAAAAAGATTGTGCTTGGGTGAAAAATACTGAGGGTTGTTTTTCTTGCATTTCTAGTCCTAGGCATATGTTTAACATAGACCTACCTGCATGTACCCCCGAGCCCATCTTGGTCTATCAGATCCAATTGTTACCTTTAAAGTAGAGCTCAAAAAAAGGTTGGGTAAAGATAACCGAAGAGAACCAATAATTTACTCTTCTGTTGAAATTTTAAAAAATTATGAAAAAATCATTATAGATTTCAAAATTGTTTTATAGGGTGCGGCAAATATTTGGAACTATTTGAAATGTTCATAAGTTTTTATTTTTCAATCATTCGTCGATATTTCGCTTTTATTAAAGATGTGAGATTGTAGGAATTCCTTTGACACATCATTCGTCACTTTTTGTTAAAAATTTGATTTTTGCTGAATTGATGTTATTTTGATTCATTTTCAGTCTGCATGCCATCTTATGCGTTTCAACAATGAGTGTGGACAGTGATCTTTTATCTTTATAAAAGGTATCGTTCGCCAAAGCGCCCAGTTCCCGAGAAGACGAGCACACTAATCTCAGAAGTGTCGGCAGACTTTTTTGGCGATCCATACCTTGCATGAGAAGATCGCTGTTCACACTCTTTGCTAAAACGTATCAATAATTAAAATAGTATTAGGCATGTGTCAGTGTGTAACGCTGTTTGAACTTTTGTTCGTAACGCAATTTATCCCACTTTTTGCGAACACTTTGTGGAGATTTCGGTGTCATTCGATTAGCCCTTTAATTGTAGATAAAGGCATGCGTGTCCGTATTTTCATATCTCCTTCTGGACAAAGAATTGGGCGGATGTTGGAGAAGTAGATTTTGGAATCCACATTCGGTCATTTTGAGGGTGGTGTTTTGGTCGATAAAATTGTCAAACAAAAGTGGTCAAAAATTGCAAAAATTTCTTATAGATCAATAGAGCAATAAATTCTGAGTGTTTCGCTCGAAAAAATGGTCGGGTGTGTTGGAAAAATATCAAGATATGAATGAATCTTGATACCGATCCCCCTTTACTATAGCGCTGGATTCTGTGTGTCTGTATGTATGTCACAAAAAATACTGAGGTATGTTCCGCTTATCGTAACCGAAATCTGATTACACCATTCGATTCCTCGTGGTCGGTTTCCTTCTTGAAAAAACTTCTAAAAGTTAGGATTAGTCGCTTGAAAAAAAAGTTATGGCCACTTCAAAGTTGCCAAAAACCGTAGGGGGGACCAAGGCAATTTTGGTAGTTTTTCGAATTGCCTTGGGGGACCAAGGCATGCAAATGGTTCGAATCCTGGTGGTAACATGCATCATCATTTTGTCTCGAAAGGATAAATTAGTAAATATATATGGTTAGTAATTGCCCTGTAAGGTATGTAGGTGGCCTGGTAGGGTACCTATGTGGCCTGTTGAGGTAGTCAGATGAAGAGTATCGGTCCCAAACCACCTATATCGGGCCCACCACCAATAATGGTCCAAGCTACCGCTATCGGTCTTAACCACCATATCGGGCCCGCACGACCAATATCGACCAAACTATCAATATCGGGCCAAACCACCAATATCAGGCTAAAACCCCTAATACCGCGCCCAAACCAATAATATCGGTCCAAACTACTAATATCGGGCCCAGACGACCAATATCTGGCCTAAAACCCAATACCGGCTAAAACCAGTCATATCTGGCCCAACCACCAGGAAGAGTCTCAAACTTAGGCTTAGAGTAGTGGCTCAGCCACTACTGTTAACATGAGTAGTGGCTGAGCCACTACTTTGGTAGTTTTGTATACCAGTAATAATTTTTTTTTGTTTAATCAGAAATCGCGAAATCGCGTCAGATGAGACGCTAGAAAATGAGTTCTTTTGTTAGAAAAACGCTTTGGTTTCATGATTTATCACAACTTTTCAATTGTACCTTTTGCACCAATCTTTCCGACAGACATTATTGAGAAAAAAAGAAAGGTGCAAAAAGGTACAATTAAAAGTTGTGATAAATCATTAAACCAAGCGCTTATCTAACAAAACAACTTATATTCTAGCGTCTTATCTGAAGCGATTTTGCGATTTTGATAAACAAAAAAATTTCATAATTGGTATATAAAAGTGCCAAATCAGTGGCCAGCCACTACTAATGTGTTAAAGTAGTGGCCTAGCCACTACCTTGAGTAGTGGCTGAGCCACTACTCTAGCACATAAGTAGTGGCTAAGCCACTACTCCAAGCCCAAGCCTTAGCGTGTAATACAGAAGTTGATCAC
This sequence comes from Ditylenchus dipsaci, assembly GCA_004194705.1. Lineage (NCBI taxonomy): Eukaryota > Metazoa > Nematoda > Chromadorea > Rhabditida > Anguinidae > Ditylenchus > Ditylenchus dipsaci. The sequence continues at coordinate 1,073 of SADC01000634.1, read as the reverse complement.
TTATCTTTGTAATGGCTAAACCGAGAGAAGCCCACAACTTTTTTTTAACTTTTTTTGTGTAGAAATAGGGTTCCAAGTTGTGGGCTTTATAACACATGTATATTTGCCTAAAATGAGTATTTATGATTCGGCTAAGTGCTCATCCTAGATCTTCTCAGAAAGGTCATCTGTACCACATGTGGTATATTACCGAATAGCAAAAATACACAATTTCAGCAAATTTACATATTTTTGTATTTGAAGCCCACAACTAGAACCCTATTTTTCAACCAATGGTTGAAAAGTTGTGGGTTCTCGGTTTGGCCATACAGAAGTAAGTAATCAACTTCTGTATTACTGGCTAAGGGTCAGGCTAGAGTAGTGGCTCAGCCACTACTCTGATTAGAGTAGTGGCTGAGCACTATTTTTGGTACTTTTTCATACCATTTTATATGGATATTCTGTTCATCAGAAATCGCGAAATCGGTCAGATGAGACGCTAAAATATGAGTTTTTTTTGTTAGAAAAACGCTTTGGTTTGATTTAATTTATCACAACTTTTCAATTGTACCTCTCGCGCCAATATTTCCGACAGACATTATTGAGGAAAAAGGGAAGGTGCAAAAGGTACAATTTGAAAATTGTGATAAATCATGAAACCAATGTGTTTTTCTAACAAAACACTTATATTCTAGCGTCTCATCTGAAGCGATTTTTGCGATTTTTGATTAAACAAAAAAATTCATAATTGGTATTATAAAAGTGCCAAATCAGTGGCTCAGCCACTACTAATGTGTTAAAGTAGTGGCCTAGCCACTACTTGAAGTAGTGGCTGGAGCACTACTCTAGCACACTAGTGTGGCTAAGCCACTACTCCAAGCCCAAGCCTTAGCCATAATACAGAAGTTGATCATTACTTTATATAATGGCTAAACCGAGGAGCCCACAACTTTTTTTAACTTTTTGGTGTTAGAAAATAGGGTTCCAAGTTGTGGGCTTTATACAAACATGTTATTTTGCTAAATGAGTATTTATGCCTATTCGGCTAAGTGCTCATCCTAGATCTTCTCAGAAGGTCATGTACCACTGGGTAT
>SADC01000633.1:0-41846 GCA_004194705.1 Ditylenchus dipsaci | reverse complement strand
CTGTGAACGAAAATTTTTGAACGACTGACAACGTGTTAGCCACTATTCGATAGAAAAGAACACACTGTGAGAGATAGCTAAGCTAATTGAGGAGTGTTTTGCCAAAAAAATGGACTTTTTTATGAATCGACTTGTAGCGATAGTTCGAGATGATGCAAGCAACATGCGAAATCTTGTCTCCTTCTTGAGATTGAGAGGTTTGTGATTCATATTTTCCGTATGTGTTGTTCGTACGACAGTTACATTTATGGGTTTTAGTTTTCAATGCTCTGCAGATGCTCTGCGCATTTCTATCACCTATGGTTACTGACGCGTTGAAGTCAGATGCATGCAGCGCTTATTCTTAAGGTTGCCAGTGGGTTGGGAGCACTCAACGGTCATCGTTGTCAGTCTTCTTATAAGATATCAGCTCTAGAGGGATTGGCAGAGAAAAGAATTCCATGGTACTATTTTGGTGTATTTCGATTACGACCATATTGTATACTTTCTCAGGATGTGCCAACTCGATGGAACTCAACTTACTTGATGCTCTCTGCTTTTTTGAAAACAAGAATGCGTTGCTTAAAGTTGAAGAGTTGCTTATGGATGCAAACACGAGCAGAAAACCTCAAGTGTTTCCCAAAGTGACTGGACTAAGCTAAACGCCTCGCATCAAGTCTGCAGTCATAGACAAAGAAGATTTCATCTCTCCGTCAAAAGTTGTGTAAGGATCTGAAACCTTTCATGTGGAAACTTGTCGCGTGTGTTTTATGTGCAATTTCCGATATTTTTTTTATTTCAACACAGCGTTTTAGCTGTCTTCTGAACAGTCAACTGCTACGACCTACTTGCCGACCGTACACATGATGAAGCACCTGCAATCGATGCTCATAGAAATCCGGTTGTTAGCAATGTAAAAACTTCTCTGGTAGAGGGACTTCAACGTCGAAGCTCAGTTATACGAATGAATAACTCCTTAATTTATCAATGCTGATGGATTCACGCTTGCTTATAATTCTGAATACTTGCAAGACTATGAATAGGACCATATGGAGGAAAAATTTGTGAGTTTTCGTGGATGGTACGTTTCGTAGGTATTTATAATTCTCACAAACTTTTTTGCTTTCAGCGCAAGAGCTAGTGGTTGCTGAATTGATTACCGGTGCCGAAGATGACAGCGAGAATAATTCTTTCAGCGATAGCAACAGCATGGATATGGGTATGTTCTATATAAACCACATTTACTGATTTCTGATCAACGCAATTTACTTAAGATGACATCTGGGCCGTCAAAAAGAAGGTCATCCAAAGGTAGGATTTGATGAACTTAAGGCTACGATTAAGGTATTATGATCTCTTGTTTAAGACTATTATCCTCAATTTTGTATTAAAGGCGGAATTAAGTCATTACCGTCACAACAGTGATAGACCTGATAGAGTGATGACATTTTTATCTGGTGGCGAAAAAACAAGGAACGATTTCCGACTATCTCCAAAGGTGCTAAAATTCTCCTTTGTGTCCCGGCAACCTCAGTCAGCAGCGAACGAACATTTTCTATCGCTGGTCTTCTTTATGCTAACACACTGAGAAATAGGTAAACAGCTCTACTTATAGCACAAATAAGTCGTAAATAAGATCTTTAGGATGTGCGGTGCTACGGCGGAAATGCTCATTTTGATTAAAGCAAGTCTGAAAAAGCTAGAGTTAGCTCCGTCAACTGTTCCTGATGATGAAGAGGTCCAAGAATATGAATTAAGTTTTGTCGATGAAAACAATATTGAATGAATTTATTGTTTGCAACATGTTAAATGGTTTCAATAAAATGTTAAATTGAGTTATTTTTGCGATTATATCCAAAAAACTGCGATCAGATGCGAAATGGCAAAAACCGGAAAAACCGGGTCGGTTAACCGGTACTGGCAATAAACCGGAACCGAAAACCGGGTACCTTGAAAACGCGGTTAACCGAAAACCGGTAGGGCCAAATTAACCGTACCGCACCACCCTAGTGGATACCTCCAAAACCCTTGAAAAGATGAATTTGAACATATTTTTGTTAACTGGGCCTACCGCATAAAGAAACTCTGGTATGCATACATTTTCATGCATCCAGAGTCACTTTCGAGTGATTTTGTGTCTAAGGTATGTGGGTGTGCGCATCTCAACCCGAGCAACCAAGCCCCATGCGCCCCGAAGGTAAGAAATACGCGCACTCACTTACCTTAGACATAATCCGAGCAAGACTCTTGATTAACCACGCATATAGAACCTCTTTTTGCCCAGCTCCAGTGACCAAAACCTGGTGAAACACCCTAATATAAGGTGGTTTACCTTGGTCCCTTCAAGGCAAAAAGTCAAGTTTTGGTCAAGAAATTTTTTTCAAAAAATCAGCTTTATGTGGAAAAGTGTTACCGTACATTCTTTATTAGAAGGCCCCTCTCTAATAGAAGGCCCCTCTCTAATAAACGGCCCCCCTCAGGGACTTATATCTCAGCTCACAGAAAAAATTTCGCAAAACTGTTTTTTGCGTTTTCTTAGTTAGCACGAGTTTACCTAATTCCACTTTTCAGATTTTGTTGAGCACCCAAAAATCTCAAAATCGAAATATTTTTTTCCGATTTTTTAGAGGTTGAAAAATAGAAGGCCCGGCCTTCTAATAGACAATATACGGTATATAACATCTTTTTATCGTTTTTAGCATATAAAAATCACTCAGAAGACGTTTAAACACTATTCTTTCACAAGTCGAAAAAAAGCTCGGAGCAGAGTCAATATTTTGCAAAGCTGTTTATCGCAATTTCTTAACTCCCACGAGCTTTTTAGATTTTGGATTTTCACCTGAAAATCTCCACATCGACCAAATTCTTTCCGATTTTCGGAGGTTGAAAAATTGTCCCCCATGGGGTATAATTTAGAGTAAGTACGATATTTTTTTTTAAATTCTGCTCTCTGATTCAGATTGGAAGTGAATTTAAGTAGCCACATGTTGTCAGAAAAAAGCTTCTGCGTAAATAGAACTCAATAATAGTTACTTTGGACCTATATGAGAATCGGTCCTATTTTGGCCTTGGTCGCCTGTTGTTTTTCGGGACTTTTCAGGATTGGCCAGCTTATGTTAAGATGGGCTCAAACATGAGTCTGAAATATGTTTTAGTCCGTTCCAAAATACGCTAACCATTCCTTGCCTAAGCCTAGAAATCACAAAAAACCAATAGGAGAACTAATGAAAAAGTGGGATCGATTCTGATATAGGGCCGGATTTTTTTTAAAGTATCAAAATTTTCGAAAAAAAAACTCTGGCATACTGACTTATCTCCGAAAATACAAGGATAGTAATTTATTCGCCTTTCAGATTTGCACGTCCCGCCACACTGACTATAGTTGGCAGTCGACAGCACAATTTACCAATGCCAGAACTCTTTGACAGCCTACAACAGGCGAATGGAGAGCCAGCATGGAGGTGTCTATCTAAATGGCCAGGAAGAGACCGATCATTCCAAGAAATGGGACCCCACTGGACTTTTAGCAAATGAACTTTAAAAAATTGACTACAACCCATTGGTGGAGAAGAGGAATAGATATCGGACATAGACATAGATATACGGTATACTCAAAATATTTTTTCAGGACTCAACCTATTAAATTAGGAGGCCAAGCTCCACAATTGTTTGTAGAACAAGCACTCCTTGAAGCATCCAAAACATCTCGAAAGCCTGTGAAGCACACTACCAGAAAAAGATCTGCTGTATTTAGTCAAGAGAAAGAAGGGCCAGCTTCAGACTCAGACCCTGACTTAGAAGAAAGTCCATATCTTCGAAGGGCCAGTAAATTGTTCAAAAGGCTTGACCAGGAATTTGTCAAGTCAAAAGATCGGCCTGCTCAGCTAGGAGTTGCTCAAAGATACACTGTCAGGTAATTTTGGGTCTTTCAGTTAAAAAAACAGTCTACAATTCGCCAGATTTTTTTCGAAATGTTGATACTTTTTTCAATAAAAGTACCTATTTATGCGAAAAAAATTTTTTGACGAGTACCCAGTAGCTAAAATTTGCTTGAAAATCTAAACTTAGAAGAAGAATTTAAAAAAGGTTCTTGCTAAAATACCATATTTCTCTAATTCACCCCCCCCCCCTCCTGATTCAGAATCGTGTTCTTGGCGTTGTGTTTTTGACCTTCTTTTTGAAGACTGCTCTCAGTAAAAGGCCCCTCATTTTGTAGTAGCGGAATGAGCTACGAAATTGGTGGTAACTTGCCTTAAAGAAGTTTTAAAAAGGACGTCAAAACACAATGCCAAGACACGATTTTAAATCAGAGGCGGGGAGCAATTAGAAAATACGATGTACAGTCGACTCTCGATATAACGAACCCCGATACAACAAACTCTCGATATAACGAACCCCTGTGGCTGGTCCCCAGGGGTTCGTTATATCGAGAGTCGACTGTACCTTAAAGGCTCTACCCCGTTTCCGCCCAAATTGTTTCCGCCAAAAATCGTTTATAGCCAACACAGTTACAGCTCTAATTTTTTTGCGGTACCTACATGCTCACTTGTCCACCCAAAACTGTTTTGACTTTCACTGTTATCTAGCTAATCAATTAAATCTATAGATTTGATATGTTATCACCACGAAAAAATTAAATCTGAAACCGTGTTGGTTATAACGATTTTCGGCGGAAACAACTTGGGCGGAAACGGGGTAGAGCCACCTTAAAAGTTGAATAGTATTTTTTAACATCTTGACATTCCAAATTTAGGTCATACCTCAGCACCTTCAATTTTTTTTCAAATTCTGCTTTCTGACTCAGATTGTGAGTAAATTGAAGCAGCTAGATGTTGTCAGAAAAAAGTTTCTACGTAAATAGGACTCAAATAGAACTCAATAATAGTTATTATGGACCTATATGAGAATCGGTCCTATTTTCGCCTTGGTCGCCTGTTGTTTTTTCGGGACTTTTTAGGCTTAGCGAGGATTGGCCAGCTTATGTTAAGATGGGCTCAAAGATGAGTCTGAAATATGCTTGAGTCCGTCCTAAAATACGCTGACCAACCCTTGCCTACCTCTAAAGCCAATAATCACGGAAAACCAATAGATGGACTAATGAAAAAATGGGACCGATTTTCATACAGGACCGGTATTTTTTTGTAAAAACGTATCAAAATTTTCAAAGAAAAAAACTCTGGCGTACTGACTTATCTCCGAAAAATACAAGGATAGTAATTTATTCGCCTTTCAGATTTGCACGTCCCGCCACACTGACTATAGTTGGCAGTCGACAGCACAATTTACCAATGCCAGAACTCTTTGACCGCCTACAACAGGCGAATGGAGGCCAGCATGGAGGTGTCTATCTAAATGGCCAGGAAGAGACCGATCATTCCAAGAAATGGGACCCCACTGGACTTTTAGCAAATGAACTTTAAAAAATTGACTACAAGCCCTTGGTGAAGACGTCAACATAAGGGAAAAATCAGGAAAATTATTTTCTTGCATAAAAGATGCAAAACGTTGCATTTTTAGAGACGTTTATGTAGCGAACCAAATCGGACAATCTCCTGTTTCATATTGATTAGAAGAACTTTCTAAAAATAAGAATTTTGAAAACTAGAAGACATATGAAGTCCGAAACCCGTTTTTCTGGGACACGGACATTTCACTCTCAGGACATTTCACTCTCTGGGACATTTCACTCTCGGGTCACTTCGCTCTCTGGGAGATTTCACTTTCGGCACATTTCACTCTTTGAGACACTTTGCTCTTTGAAATGATTTTTTAAATTTCGGCGCTACTTGGAATATATCCTCCTACCCACAAATCAACTTTTTGAAAAAGAGTTCTCAAAGACCCTATATCGACCTAGAATCACCTCAGGAGTTCATAAAAGACATTATTTTCGCGTTCTGGTCAATAAAAATTGAGTTTTGGGTCTACCTAAAAGAACTCTTTTGACCAAACTCGCCTACCATATAAAAAAACTTTGGTATGCATACATTTTTATGCATCCAGAGTTACTTTCGATTGATTTGCGTCTGAGGTATGTGGTTTGCGCATCTCAATCCCCGAAGGAGGCGCAGGGGGCTTGGTTGGTTAGAGATGCGCGCACTCACTCACCTTAGACATAATTCCGTGCCTGACTCTTAATCAAAAATGCATATAAAGACTCTTTTAGCCAAGTCCCGTGTTGAAAAACATGGTAAACATTCATATGGTCAAAAATTCAAAGTGCTCAAGCGGAAGAGATAAACAGTGGTTAAAAGATAAAAAAAATATAGCGTTGCTGAGATTCAGGGTACAATTATAAGAATTGTAAGATGTAAATTAACCTCAAGAGTGAAATGTGCGAGAGTGAAATGTCCTGAGAGTGAAATGTCACGTACCCGTTTTTCTAGTCAAATTCTAAGAGTTTTTCGGTTTCCCGCAACATTTATTTGAATTGATTGATTCATTTTGACTGCTTTGAAAGGTCGTGGCACTGATGTATTCGAAATATTCGCAAAGCCTTTTCTTCAAAGCAATCAAATTAAAAAAAGGATTCAGGGGCCGCCATCTCAGCACCATAACTCACTCAAAGTCTAAATTTTTGTCAAAAATTACACCATATCCTCGATTAAGTGACCCCCCTTCAAGTTCGTTCCCGCCTAGGGTCCGACACCATTTTTACGTCTATTATTAAAGCCTTTGACTAACTCTGATCGAACAGTCTGGATTTTGGTTTCGCTTAGCGTTTTTCAGAAACATAAGATTTTTCACTCTAACAAATACACCATCTCTGGATATCCACGTGGATGACATGAAAATCGAAAAATTTTAAAAATCTGAAACAAACCATTATAATACGCAAAATCGTGTGGTGAATTGGCTTCGATAAGACCAAAATTTCGTGTTTACCTACCAAAACCTTAAAACCTGGGCTAGGTACCGCCGGGTCCAGGTGGATATCCACCTGACCAGGTGCTAGCCTCGCCAGATTTACTAGCATCGACGGTAAATTTGTCAAGCGTACAAACAATTTATTCGAAAGTGATCATGCCTCTCAGAATGTTGTCTCAGCCAGTTAAGTTCGCACAAGGGGTCTCAGCTAGCAAACATGTAAAATTTTCATTTTGTGACTCCCACAAGTATATTCGCGCCTAGAGTTCGACACATTTTTAACCCGATTTTCGAAGGCTTTTGCCAATTATTTTCAAACAGCCTAGTTCCAAATGTTGTAAGGATTCTGATCTCAACGGTCGTGTTTTGAAAACCTTGCAACTTTACCACTTACAAAGTGTAATTCCGATAACTTCACCGCTTCTGACTTGGAGCCAGCTCTGGCAAGGATGAGATCTGGGGCTACATAATAGTGTGAAAATTATAATCAATTCATGTTAAAATAAGGTAGAAAATTCAACTTTAAAAATTAGGCGCCAGATTTTCTACAAAAGGCGTCTAAACTTATCCATCCATTGAATATTTTGAAGGTTGTTTTTAGGCTGGATTGGCTGGCCAGATGATCTGCATCAAGTATTCTATGGGTCAAAAACTTGTGCATCAGTACAGAGGCTTTGCTTATGGTGATGTGGAGCCGGACAAGAAAAAAGATGATTCAGAATCTGTATATAGTCAATGATGCAATCAAGATCGCCTTGCTACTGGTTTGTTTGTTATTGTTTGAAAATTACAAAATCTATGTTTGCAGATCGACAAATTGACTGAAGAAAATCACAAGGCTGAAGTCAAGGCGCTGCAAACTCAAGTATATACTTACAGAAATTTGAAAACAAAAAGCGGGGGCGGGGTCGAACTCAAGAGCAAGGCCCGGGCATGAACTCACCAACCAACAAACGGTGTGCGGTCACATCTGCACAAGTACCCACCAGGGATGAGCGTTTAGGTCTAATAAGTATAAAATTAGACCTTTCGTAAAACGCTTTGGAGGTCTAAAAATGTCCCGCAAAATTTGAATTAAATCTCTAGTCTTTAGGTCTAACTTAGACCTTAGGTCTAATTCAGATCTAAATTTGGCGCTAATTTGAAATAGAGCTTTAGATATTTAAAGGGCATGCTCGCGCCTGATGCAATAATTCTTGCATTTCAAATGCGCGGGTACCAGGCACGCCAGAGATTTGAATTTTAAAATCATTTTTGAAAATCATTTTGATTGTTATGATCGCTTCAAGAATATGAAGCTATGAAGCAAAATGAATCTTGTATGCTGAAGATCTAGACGAGTCTACTTTGTGTGTAGGTATGTTTTCCTGTTGTTACTGTGTGAACGATTGGTAAACTTACTTGGTTATAGCTTTCTCTTGGTAGCTGAGAATTCGAGGTCTCCAAATATATAAGTTTCTCTTATGGCTCCCTCACGGACTGCGACTTAGAATTAGACTGAGACTTAGACTTTTTTGGCTACGTGAACACCCCTCAGTCTCAGTCTAAGTCTCCCCTTAGTCTCAGTCTAAAAGAGACCCTATATGCATTTTATGATCAAGAGTACTTTGTGTGATCAGTAGCCCCATTTTATTCCCTTCCGCTCCCAATACAGCCCTTATTCCTTTAAAAATGTTATGGCGCTAATTCAAAAAACATTTTCCTGGTATTTTTACATTTATATGGTCTTGGGGGACCAAGGCAAAACTTTTTTGGACAAAAAAAATTTTCAAAAAAATGCTTTTCCAATCCTAAAAACGTGTTCTCTCAACGTTAAACATCAAAAAAGCACGATTGAGATATTTTTGGGCGTTTCTGTTTGACACACACATTGTGTACTTTAGCCTTTGATTTTGTCGCGCGACAAGTTCAGATTTTATCTGCCTTGGTTCCCCCTGTTGATATTTTTGTGATTTGTTAAGCTTAGGCCAAACATGGCCAGCATTTGCTAGGGTGGACTCAAACATATCTAAGACTCATGTTTAAGTCCATCCTAACATAAGATGATCAATTATTGCCTATGCTTTATCCTAAAAATCGCAATAATTTTTAAAAAATCTGATTTTGTCGCGCGATAAATTCAAAGCGACAAAATCAAATATATCTGAACTTGACGTGCGACAAAATCAGAAACGTAAATACCCCAAATATTTCGGCCATGCTGTAGATGGTTTGACAGTGGTAAAATGCCATTTTTTCGAATATTTTTTGAATTTTAGAGAATAATTGATTTTTTGTAAAATCAATTATTTGCCAAAACTCAAAAAATACCCGACAAAGCGGCATTTTACCACTATCAACCATCTTCAGCATCCCCGAATCAGTCCAGAAAACAGGTTTTGAATCATGAAAAACATAAAAAAAATTTCGATCCAAGTGGTCGACCACTTGGATATGTTGGTACATGGATCATCCAGAGGAACTGAGGTTGGATCATAGAAAAACGTTCAAAATGCTGGTAGTCTTCACAAGACACAAATATTAGTATCCGGGTATCACTACACTACCTGAGTTCCACAACCTGGGTACGACTACCTGGATACAACCAAACCAAGTGGTCGTCCACTTGAATCAAAATTTATTGACGTTTTCCATATTCCAAAACCTCCTCCTACAGAATGGTTCAAGAGAACTGAAGATACTGCTTTGGAAAGACTAAATACAGTCAGACATTCGAGTTCTGAAAAAATGCCCACCCAGAATAGGTAACTATTCTGGTATTGAGATTTTGGGTGGTGAATCTGCAATTTTGGTACTATCAAACCGTGTTCAGTGCACAATTTTGGGTAGGATACCATGGTTTGATTTAATTTTTATCGTAATTCAGAATTTCAGTTCTCCAGGTGGATACCCATGAGGGTGGATGTTTACCCTCGAGGTGGATGGATAGGTCAAACTTTGAATAACATGACTTCCCTTCAAGACAAAAAAACCCTGAAAAACATACCCCAAATAACCCCCCCCCCCTGAAATAACCTCCCTGAAGTAACCCCCTGAAATAACCCGGGTTACTTCAGGGGGGTTTTTCAGGGATTATTTGAGGGGGGGGGTGGTGGGTTATTTCAGGGGTCATGTCAATCAGAAAAGATTTGATTTTGTCCGGTCACCCCCACACCCACACTCTTCATTGTGAACAGGGTGTGAGTGCGAGTGTGGGTCTGAGTGTGAGTGCGGGATTTTCAAAATTTCATTGTGAACACGAGTGTGGGTCTGGGTGTGGGTCTGAGTGCGGGATTTTGGGTGTTCACAATAGAGAGTGTGGGTTTGGGTGCGGGATTTTGTTTTATTGTGAACGTGCCTTTAGTTCATAGATGATAATTTGAATTAACAAGGGTAATTTTCAAGACAAAATATGGAAAAAAATAATTTAAAAAAAAACAATGCCAACTGTCCAATGCCAACTGTTCCCAATGCCAACTGTCCTTTTACCGAATATTCATTTGCTTTTTTTGTTTTCTAGTGTTTTACATGCTACACCAAAATAATTTCAGTTGCGGTTATTTAAATACCAATTTTCAAAGAAAATTATTTTTCAAAGTTATATCTAATGTTTTATATTACAGTTTTGACTAAAATGTTTCTACATCACAAGTTCGAAAAGTGCTGGACTATTCCACTGGGATTTGCGGGTGAAAACTTCTACTATGTACAACAAACAAGCTCAGCGACAAAAGAAGGCTTCAGGCCCACACGCCTAATGCGAGTTAAATCCGACTCATTCAATTTTCCAAGCAAGAGCACACAATTGAAGATTTACAATATTTCCATAGATCATTTCCATTCTGCAATTTTGAGTCGCTGTGGGCGGTACTTCTTTTCCATTGGAGAAGAATTTTCTGATGTTCCTTCTGGATTCAGACACTTTGACGACCTTTATTCTACCAGAAAAGGTAGCAAAGTGCCGCCATATTCATTGTTCCGTACTGTTCAAGAGGTGGAAGAGGAGCAAGAGAGAATAGCCCAACAATTTTTGGTTAGTATTGATTGATGCTTTAAATGTGGATTTATTTAGTTTGTTTTAGCTTCAGCGAGTTCAGTTGAAAATAGTACGCCTGGATCTTGCTACAACAGAAATTACCGTTTTCACTTCAGTAGAACTTCCAAACAGTGAGTTACTTTCAAATCAACTATTCAATGTAGCAATTGTGTTGTTTTCTTGAAATACTATAGGCCATAAAATGTTAGAAAATGACAAAGTTCTGTTGCGTCTTTTCCTTATAATATTTGTTCGTCATTTTTCACCGCCAAATTTTACACTTAGGGAGTACACTTGGGGAATGTTTCTCTCTTTTTTATAAGCCATACTTTAGCTCGATTTTATTGCTTATTTATGTCAGTTAAAAGCGTTAAAATTCAAACATTTTGAAAATTATGTCAATATGGGCTTACTCTCTTTTTTAATACAAAAATCCCGAAATATGACGGCAAATACCCAACTGGTGTCACGTTTTTTAGATTTTGTTCAAACTTACAGCTAAACCTTTGATTTTTTGTAGGAATTTCTGCCAGATCTCACTTCCCAGTATGAATCCAATATTCTTCCTCGATCTGTCTTACCGGAATTTTGATAAAGGCCTTCAGAAAAAGTTATGGATTTTTTCAAAAATACCTAAAAAACAGGAAAAATTCCTAAGATTTGTTCTCTTAAATTTATCTTACTTTAACTAAAGTTTCCTCAAATTTTTTCTGAAGGAAAAAATTCCTACAAAAATCAAAGTTTTACCCTGGAATTTGAAAAAATCTAAAAAACGTGACACCAGCTCTATTTTTGACCAACCGCGACACCTGTTGCGGTAGGTTCAGAATTACAAAGTGAGCATTTTTGAATTTTTGGTAGATTTTCAAAAACACGTATGCTTCGTGGCGGTAGTCGGCGAACAATAAAAAAGTGACCTTAATATAGAATACCAAACCCCCTCCCAACGATTTTACCTTTTTAAACCAAAGTAAAGAGTACCCCAATTTATGTTCCAGACCCCCAAAAAAGTGCGTAAAACTATTATTAGTCATAACTTCCATACGCTCGCCTACCCCTGAGCCTAAAGGCTAAGCCTAAACTTGTTGTTACAAAGGGTAGTTACAGAGATTTTGAGATGGTCAGATTCTTGGGGCGGGGGGGGGGGGGTGTGGTTTATTCTATACTAGCGCCGGAAAAGTTTATTTTAAACTTATGGAGCTTAGTTTTGCCTTTAAAAACCACTTTACAGAATCCTTTTTAATTGGATAGATCTTGATATGGAGGACCACGTCTGATATATAGCTATTTTAAGATAGGTTTCATTAAACACTGACCAAAAGTTCAAAAATTCTAAAGTGTGCAGATGTATTAGTCTGAAAACAGAGCCCCAACTCTTCTTTTGATTATTATTTTACAATATTTTTGTGCCACTAATAAGATCGTAATATAACGTTCGAAAGAGGATTGTCATACCTAGAAAATAGCACATTAATCATGAGGTATCATCAAAAGAAAGTCGCCTAAAATGTACTAAAATCATGAGGTATTTTTTCTGATCAGCTCGTTGTTTTTATACAACCCTATACTTAGAGTTTACTTTCTAACTCATTTTTCATGCAGAACATCTTGCATGATTTTTAAAATATGGACTATTTCAGAGTTGTACTGTTGCATACGAAACCAACTTCCATCTCTTTTTTGTAGAAGCTCTGATATTTTTATGTACATTGACTACGAGCACGCACTGGATGGCGGTGGTACTTTTTTGGTATGTTAATTTTTATGCCTGTTATCTCTCATAGTCTTTTTCAGAAAATCAGAGGAACCCGCATTTTTAAAGTCGAATTATCGGAGAAAGAGAACACTTTCATTGCCCAACAACAAGAATGGATTTCATCACCACCGTTAAATCCCGATAAGCACTGGTCTTATGGTCCACCTTCAAACCTTCAGCAACGCATTGGATCTCAAAACAATATTACAATGCTTCCGCTATCCATGGAAATCGATGACATTTGCATATTCACCATCAATCGGGACGGCGTTGCTCATATATTTGACGGTAAAATCTGGAGCAAATGTGAGCCAAGCAGTGAGAAAGACAGCATGGTAATAGTTTGATGAAAATACTTACAGATTTTTTACATAACTTTTTAAATTATTTTCAAATGCCGGGAACTTTTACGGGTGGAAATTGTCTCAACCATAAAAGGAGTGAAATTCGAATAATGTGGGTTATACCGGTTTAAGATGACTAGCAGCGCATAATAGGGAGTGATTATTAGAGATGATGAAAGGATATTTTATGGACGGGACGGACAGGATTCAAACTCGAAAATCTCGGGACGGGACACCGGGACGGGACGATGCTCTGAAATTGACGGGACGGGCGGGAATCGTCCCGTCCCGTCATTTTTTGAATTTTAAAAATGTCGTAAAAACGTTGTAAATAGGCTAAAAAACAGAATTTGAGCAAAAATTTCTTCGGGGCGGGTCTATATGATAATCACTGATTATCATATACCTCCTCCTCCTTACAAAAGTGAATTTGAACCACTCCAAACGCTGTTTTAGACCTTTAATTTTTTTTCGACCGAAAATCAAGTTTCATACCCTAAATTGGTCGATTTCACATAGTAATAAAGGATCATTAAATGGTGTTAAAAAACATTGAATGTATTTTTCAAGTTGTTAAGCTTAATTATGTCAGTTACATTATGTTATTCATCCTAATCAGCTTAAGCCTAGTCTAAAATCCTGGAATTTATTATTATGTAGAATTTGGTCGATACCACAGCGTGTAAAAATTGAGCCATCTTCAGCGTGCCCAAGTTAGTCCAGAAAACATGTTTTGGAACTTGAAAAACGTAAAATTTTTTTTATTCAAGTGGACGATCACTTGGTTTTAATGGTGTAATATACAACTCGGGTACTGTCAACTGAGTACTACCATAAAGTACCACTACCTAGAAACTGCATTCTACCACCACCCAAGTACCATTGCTTAAGCACTTCCACCTAAGTACCGATACCTCGTCACTGCCTTGCTATAACCACCTGGACACCACTTTATTGGAACTAGCACATACACCTGGATACCCTATGAGATACGAAACTACTTCAAAACTGAAGTTCCTGTTGGTCAAATTATTTTTAAACTTTTCTATAGTACAACCTCAGGTTCGCTGGGTAATTCATGTACCAACCAAACAAAGTGGTCATCCACTTGCAAAATTTTTTTTCACGTTTTTCAAGTTCCAAACCTGTTTTCTGGACTAATTCGGGAATGCTGAAGATGGTTTGACAGTGATAAAAGTGATAGAAGAGTCTTGATTGTGGACTCGTGGTCAGTTTAGATAGACGAAGATGTAATCAACAGATGTAATCAACTCCAGGGAAAAACATGCATTCAGTGCACTACCGAAGCACACAATTCCGTTCTATACTGACGTGTATATATGGTTTGAACTCAACTTTCATTACCCGTAGAATCAAGCACTTACGAAAATCGGATGTTTAAGCCAAATAAGCTTTTTCGATGATAAACCGTTGGGAAAGTATGATTTTCCATATCGCAGAAACACTACTAAATGCTCCTTTGTTATATTAGAGTCACGTGCTCTACAAAACGTATTTTGCAGAATATCATAAGGGATTCTGAAAATTTCAAAATTTAAGTTTTATTCTTTTTGTGGTGAGACAATTTCTTTCGTCCTTTAACTTTTTTGGTGCGTAATTTTTTTGCCAAAGAAAGCTTTGCCAATGAGATCTTTTTGCCAATGAAATCACTTTGCCAATGGTATGTTTTCGCCAATAGCTTCTTTTTTCAAGTAATTCTAATTCTTTGTCAGGCAAATCACCACTCATTTTGTAGTCAGTGAAATGAGCTACAAAATGAGTGGTGATTTGTCTGACAAAGAATTTGAATTACTTGAGAAAAGAAGCTATTGGCAAAAAAAATACCGTTGGCAAAGTGATTTCATTGGCAAAAAGATGCCATTGGCAAAAAAATCTCATTGGCAAAGCTTTCATTGGCAAAAAGATTACGCACCATTTTTTTACCCTTAATCTGTTTAAAAGATAACTAACTTTCGCACTGGAGCATTCAACTTTACAGCTTTTGCGTATGGGTGAACACAACGAAAAAAATTATGGAACTCTCAAGAAATGCCAATTTTTCGAATCAAATGGTCGCATATTTTTCGTAGAGCGATGCGGATTTGGTACAGTATCAACAAGGGGACGCCTACATGAGCTAACAATAGATAAGGAGAACAAATTGATCGGGTAGTTTTAGCAGTACTATTTTATTAAGCAAGTTTTTAATTTTCTTTAATTCCAGAACGCATCTAATTTGCCAATTTGTTGAAATGCCTAGAGCTAAAGAGGTTGCTGTCTCTAGTCAACATTTCGCCTACACCGCCACTTATCAAGAAGATCACCCTGATTTTTTGGATGGATACATTAGAGTCTTAGTACCAAAAAACTACATTCCCTCGCTCCAGCAAATTGCATTTGGAGTACATAATCGAAAACAGTGGTGGAATGATTCAGCTACAGCTGGAAACAACGTGAAGGATGAACTGGAGCAGTCTTCGTATTTTATCCGTGATCAAACACAACAAGAAAATTTTCAAAATAAATGTGGGTTGCAATTTAAAAAAATCCCTCTGGCGCCGTTATAAGTGTATAAATATTTAGGGGCATTAACTTGTTCGAAATTTTAAAATGAAACGCACTAAACTTATAATACAAAAATAATATCTTGGTCTATGTTTTGTGATGGCCGAGTGGATTTGTGCTTGCATTCACTTTTTGGATGAGCGGTTTGAATCCCACTGAGCTAAATTTTTTTTATTTTTTTAATTCTAGAATTTAATTAAATTAAAACAAAATTTAATTAAAAAAATGTATTTTGCGATTTAAAAAAGACTAAAGTGAGTTATACCACCTCTCTCAAAACATACTTTCATGACTTTCTAAAAATTTATACAGCTAAAAACTATAGAAAACGTGTTTTTAGATGTGAGAAGACATGATTTAGGACATCCGTTAATGATGCTGCGAAAGCTCGAAATGATTTTTCGCCTTGAAAAACGCGGTATTTTGATTTTGCGTGGGTTCGCGACATTATTATTTTTGGCGCTAGTACAACCTCACCCCCCCCCCCCAAGAATCTGACCATCTCAAAATCTCTGTAACTACCCTTTGTAACAACAAGTTTAGGCTTAGCCTTTAGGCTCAGGGGTAGGTGAGCTATGGAAGTTGTTATTAATACAAGTTGTACGCACTTTTTTGGGGGTCTGGAACATAAATTAGGGTACTTTTTACTTAAGTTTAAAAAGGTAAAATCGTTGGGGAGGGGGGGGGTATTCGCTACTAGGCCTTATTTTTTAATGTTCTCATATTTTTTTTCGGGATAGGGGCGTTTGGCAGTTGGTGTGACAAATGTCACAAAAGCAGTCAATCGTCTTAACAAAACGCCAAGCTTTAAAAATTTGAATTTCATTGTTTTTCTGCGGTCGACTGTGTTTGGCATTATTCTTGCTCTCTCAATTTTTTCCCAGACGTTTTTGTTTTTTGTAGAATTTACTGGGTACTGGGTGTTTGCTGACCTTCACTGTCCATTCTGCTTGACCATTTCTCGCTCTTGGATAGAAATCAATCGCTGGCTCTGCTTCACTGTCGAAAGCTTATCTGTCACTGCTGGACTTTCGCTGAAGAGGTATAGATCATCACTAAAAATAACTGATCATAGCTGAAAACCGCGGGTAAATAAAAAATGAAACACGAATCCAGCTGAAAGTCAATCTTTTGGATGCGCTTTATTGATCTGTACAGCACAGGACGATTAAACTTTGAAACCACTAAACGGAAGAATTTTAAGTATAGTCCAAACTTCTAAATTATACTTAGCAGAATACTGAGACGAAGGATCGATCACGTCACTCTATATCAAGAATAGTTTAGATGAATCAGAAGATTTTTTAAAATCGCCTTTCTAAAAATTCCCATCCGTACAATATTGGACTTGGGTGACTCCAGAGCTGCTTATTGTGAATTAACAGTCACATCGTCGGCCAGATCCGAAAAAAGCCAACTAAAACTATATTATTTACATAATATAAGCAAAGATAAAGCTGAACTACTGAAACTGCCAAAGAGAAACAGCTGAGAATCGCTTTCTGACCACCGATGTATTCCCTTGTTAAGCTTGTAACGCTCGCGAAGTTTTTTAAGAATATGAAGAGGATTCGGGCAAGTTTTGACACTGAACGTTCGAAAAAATATTGTTTACAACAAGTCCGAAAATCCATAAAGCTTTACATCTTGTCAAAATTCTACGAAAAAACTTAAAAATCGTCAAAGGAAAAATTGAGAGAGCGAAAATAACGCCAAACACAAGCGATCGCACAATAACAATTATGAAATTCAAATTTTAAAAGCTTGGTGTTTTGTTAAGACGTTTGGCTGCTTTTGTGACATTTGTCCCACCAACAGCTGAACGACTACGCACCAGTTTTTTAACACGAATCTGTCAAATTTGATAAATGAAACTCAACTTATTTTCTATTTCACCCTATATCTTGACTCTCACCTTTTAGAATTGCATTTAAGTACATAAAAAATTTTAGAAGAAATTATTTTGGCAGGCGACCTAATTTTGTCGTTTTCGAGAAACCGAAAAATAGCCTCAATTTCGGTCGGGAGTCTATCTTTCGGTATTTCAATAGACTCCCGACAAAAAAGACTACCCACCAAAATTGAGATTATTTTTGATTTCAGATTGACTCACGATGTACCGTATTCTCTCTAATAGAGCCACTCTTCAAAAGTCGGAAAATATACCCAAATTTCTTTTTCTCGATTTCACTATTTTTCTCTGATTTTTTAAAGCTATACCGGCGAATTTGGTATCTTTAAATAGTCGAGATTCACAGCTTTCATTTGAAAGTCATGTAACATTTAAAAAGTCTAAGAAAATTGAAAGACCGAGTAAAGGGTTTTCTCTAATAACTCCCCCGGGGAGTTATTTTCCAACCTGTTTAGAGAGGGGGGAGTTATTAGAGACGGGAGAGTTAATAGAGAGGGGTGAGTTACTTTTCAACCCTTTGGCGATTCATGACAAGCAACTCCGCAAAAACTAAAAATTTTATTCATTGAAAGCAAACATAACAAAAAACTTCATATTAATTTGTTCACTGTTCGAGTAGGATCACAAGTAACTTACCGTAAAACCTCTATTAAACGGCCCCTTCTAATTAACGGCCACCCTTAAGGACCTATATATATCAGCTTAGAAAAGCAATTTTGCAAAGCTGTTTTTTGCGTTTTCTTAGTTACCACGAATTTACCTAATTTCACTTTTCAGATTTTGGTTGAGCACCCAAAAATATCAAAATATTTTTTTCGATTTTCAGGGTTGAAAAATAAACGGCCCGGGCCGTTTAATAGAGGTTATACGGTAGTTGTAGAATTAAATTTAAATTTTTGTAAAAAAGTTTACTCTATTGAAAAACCTTTTGCTCCAACTTTTTTAAACCTCATGTGGTCAGTTGACAGCTTGCGAGAAAGCTACGATCCTGGGCTACATGCTTATTGAAAAAATTAAAAATTTATAAGAAAACTACCAAGAATAAAAAGCTTCACAAATTTGCCGGGAAAATTCATTGAGTTTGCCGGGAGTTTTTACATACAACCGATTAAAAGTAACTCGTGATCTACTCGGCCTGTCTGAAACGGGTCGAGTAGATCACGAGTTACAGTTCGATCCAAAACTCTACTAATCCATCTGAATGTGATTCCAGTCCTTAAGATTTCTGGACTGAAGCAATTATTCATTTTGATTCGAGATTACCGCTTTAAACGTCACAAAATATTTCATCCATAATTGATGGGCTAAAACAAAGTGAATCTGTTAAAAGTTTAAAAAAAAGTAGATTAAAACCATGGTTCACAAAAACAGCAAATTTGCTGAAATGCAGCAAAAATAATTGGCGTTGTGTGTTTATTGAAAACAGCAAAATTGCAGCAAAAATGCAGCAAAATTTTGCTGCATTTCAGCAAAATTTTGCTGCATTTCTCCGTCTCCCACATATTACGCGTTTTGCATTTTTTCAACTATAATTTTTGCTTTTTTTCTTTCTGCAGTCAGAAAATATATGAAACATCCGTATAACAGCAATACCTAGGCTATATGCAGCCCGTAAAAGTCACTCTGAAAGGGGAGGGAGGGATTTTCATATAAGCATCGGCTAGGTCACAGGTTCAAATCCACCTGGATGCATGACCTATTTTTCACACCATTTTTCATATTTTATTTCAAGTTTGGTATGAAAATAATGCTCATCCTCATGGCTATCCGGCGAGACTATCAGTGCATGGTTAAACAACTATAACAGCTGAGTTGAAGGCTGAAGCCTACCTGAATCAGCTGCCTCATTTTGTGTTTTTCCTTGATTGATGTTTGTATCTTCTTTACAATTACACATTTTTTATACCAATGTGTAGCCATGATTCTAGGCTATGGCTTATATCTAAGCTATAATAACGTTGAAAATCGGAATTTAGTAATAAATAAAATTTAAAATCGTCCAATCTAGGGCCATCCTATTCGTCGAACATACTCTCTTTTCTCTTGATCAAACCTTCGCGAGCTACCAACTTTTTATAGTAATTTTGGCACTATTCCATTGTACCCCCCCCCCCCCCCCAAAAGCTATTCCAGTGTACCCACCCCCCCCCCCCAAAACCAACTTTTTTATATGCACTCAGAAACCATTTTTATGTAATAATTTTGCCATAAAAAGGCCAGAACAGCCATTTAAATAGGGTTCAAGGGCTGTATTGGGAGGGGAAGGGACAAAACAGGGGCCACTAATAAATAAGGATTTAAGGCACCCTCAAACCCAGCAACTTGGGGTCCACCACTTAATATATACGTTTGAAGGCACGTCAAACCCAGCAACTTGTGGAGGACCCAAATACATAAGTACTCAAAAGGCTCTCAAGGGCCAGCCGGGTGGGTGCCGATGTGATTATGCCTAAGCCAGAACCCTGTGGGGGTGAATTTTGGATGGCTGAGCCTATGGCTCGAAGCCAAAAGCCGGAGAAGGGGGGAGACCCTTTTCGGCCGAAAAATTGAAGATG
This sequence comes from Ditylenchus dipsaci, assembly GCA_004194705.1. Classification (NCBI taxonomy): domain Eukaryota; kingdom Metazoa; phylum Nematoda; class Chromadorea; order Rhabditida; family Anguinidae; genus Ditylenchus; species Ditylenchus dipsaci. The sequence goes on along the minus strand of SADC01000633.1, from coordinate 21,853 downwards.
TTGAACATGGTTTTGAATACTGGGGCCTACCGCATAAATAACTCTGGTATGCATGCTTTTTCATGCATCCAGAGTCACTTTTGAGTGATTTGTGTCTAGGGTATGTGGGTGTGCGCATCTCAACTCCAAGCCCCCAAGCCCCCTGCGCCCCCGAAGGGGGCGCAGGGGGCTTGAGAGTTAGAGATGCGCGCACGCACTTACCTTAGACATGATTCCGAGAAGTACACTTGATCATAAAATGCATATAGAGTCTATTTTTGCCACGGCCCGAGTTGAAAAACATGGTAAAGCAGCCAAAAAAAGTGGCCCCTGTGTTATTCCCTTCCCTCCCAATACAGCCCTTGAACCCTATTTAAATGGCTGTTCTGGCCTTTTTATGGCAAAATTATTACATAAAAATGGTTTCTGAGTGCATATAAAAAAGTTGGTTTTTGGGGGGGGGGGTACAATGGAATAGGTCATTATTTTGGGGGGGGGGGGGTACACTGGAATAGCTTTTTGGGGGGGGGGTACAATGGAATAGCGGCGTAATTTTAATGTGAAAGCATTTATATATTATTCCTCGTGCAACTCTGACTCTAAAAAAGGAACAAAAGAAAGAGATAAGGACAGATTAGAAGGATGACAGCGAAGACGAAGAAGGGATTCAGAACTTTTCAGACACCTCTTGAGCCTAAAAGCTTCTAGGATTGACTTAGGTTTGGTCTATCAAACGAAAAAAATGCTGTAAATCGCCAATCTAAATGGCGAAAATCTTAAAAAATTATAAGTTTACCATCACTCACGATCAGTACTCAGGTGGCCCGATCTTCGTAGTTGAGTAGTTGGTGGACCCAGGTAGGGTACCCAGCTGGTGTTACTCAGGTTAGGGATACCAATATGAGGAGTACCTAGGACGGGAATAACCATGAGGTAGTACTCAGTGGTGGTACCCAGGTGGGAGAGTACACAGGATAGAGCTACGCAGAAAAGAGGTACCAAGGTGGAGTAGTATCGAGTAATCCAAAAAGATTCGGAAAATATTGAAAATTTCGCGTAGGTAGCTTCTTGCCCCATCGACTTACCCAGGAAAATCGGTGACAGAATTTAAGCTACCTGTAAGCTCTTCTATACGAAACACAAATATATTATACTTAAACAAATATGAATGAGTTGCAGACAAATAAAATTCAAACTTAAACTTTTTTATGATTTTCCGAATTTTTCCAAACCATCCTGTACACGGGAGGGGTACTCAGGTGGGGATCCCAGTTTGGGTACCCAGCAGTCCCTCTCGCCGGATAGCCATGAGGATGAGCATTATTTTCATACCAAACTTGAAAATAAAATATGAAAAATGGTGTGAAAAATAGGTCATGCATCCAGGTGGATTTGAACCTGTGACCTAGCCGATGCTTATATGAAAATCCCTCCCTCCCCTTTCAGAGTGACTTTTACGGGCTGCATATAGCCTAGGTATTGCTGTTATACGGATGTTTCATATATTTTCTGACTGCAGAAAGAAAAAAAGCAAAAATTATAGTTGAAAAAATGCAAAACGCGTAATATGTGGGAGACGGAGAAATGCAGCAAAATTTTGCTGAAATGCAGCAAAAATTTTGCTGCATTTTTGCTGCAATTTTGCTGTTTTCAATAAACACACAACGCCAATTATTTTTGCTGCATTTCAGCAAATTTGCTGTTTTTGTGAACCATGGTTTTTAATCTACTTTTTTTTAAACTTTTAACAGATTCACTTTGTTTTAGCCCATCAATTATGGATGAAATATTTTGTGACGTTTAAAGCGGTAATCTCGAATCAAAATGAATAATTGCTTCAGTCCAGAAATCTTAAGGACTGGAATCACATTCAGATGGATTAGTAGAGTTTGGATCGAACTGTAACTCGTGATCTACTCGACCCGTTTCAGACAGGCCGAGTAGATCACGAGTTACTTTTAATCGGTTGTATGTAAAAACTCCCGGCAAACTCAATGAATTTTCCCGGCAAATTTGTGAAGCTTTTTATTCTTGGTAGTTTTCTTATAAATTTTTAATTTTTCAATAAGCATGTAGCCCAGGATCGTAGCTTTCTCGCAAGCTGTCAACTGACCACATGAGGTTTAAAAAAGTTGGAGCAAAAGGTTTTTCAATAGAGTAAACTTTTTTACAAAAATTTAAATTTAATTCTACAACTACCGTATAACCTCTATTAAACGGCCCGGGCCGTTTATTTTTCAACCCCTGAAAATCGAAAAAAAATATTTTGATATTTTGGGTGCTCAACCAAAATCTGAAAAGTGAAATTAGGTAAATTCGTGGTAACTAAGAAAACGCAAAAAACAGCTTTGCAAAATTGCTTTTCTAAGCTGATATATATAGGTCCTTAAGGGTGGCCGTTAATTAGAAGGGGCCGTTTAATAGAGGTTTTACGGTAAGTTACTTGTGATCCTACTCGAACAGTGAACAAATTAATATGAAGTTTTTGTTATGTTTGCTTTCAATGAATAAAATTTTTAGTTTTTGCGGAGTTGCTTGGTCATGAATCGCCAAAGGTTGAAAAGTAACTCACCCCTCTCTATTAACTCTCCCGTCTCTAATAACTCCCCCTCTCTAAACAGGTTGGAAAATAACTCCCCGGGGAGTTATTAGAGAAACCCTTTACTCGGTCTTTCAAATTTTCTTAGACTTTTTAAATGTTACATGACTTTCCAAATGAAAGCTGTGAATCTCGACTATTTAAAGATACCAAATTCGCCGGTATAGCTTAAAAAATCAGAGAAAAATAGTGAAATCGAGAAAAAGAAATTTGGGTATATTTTCCGACTTTTGAAGAGTGGCTCTATTAGAGAGAATACGGTACATCGTGAGTCAATCTGAAATCAAAAATAATCTCAATTTTGGTGGTAGTCTTTTTTGTCGGGAGTCTATTGAAATACCGAAAGATAGACTCCCGACCGAAATTGAGGCTATTTTTCGGTTTCTCGAAAACGACAAAATTAGGTCGCCTGCCAAATAATTTCTTCTAAAATTTTTATGTACTTAAATGCAATTCTAAAAGGTGAGAGTCAAGATATAGGGTGAAATAGAAAAATAAGTTGAGTTTCATTTATCAAATTTGACAGATTCGTGTTAAAAAACTGGTGCGTAGTCGTTCAGCTGTTGGTGGGACAAATGTCACAAAAGCAGCCAAACGTCTTAACAAAACACCAAGCTTTTAAAATTTGAATTTCATAATTGTTATTGTGCGATCGCTTGTGTTTGGCGTTATTTTCGCTCTCTCAATTTTCCTTTGACGATTTTTAAGTTTTTTCGTAGAATTTTGACAAGATGTAAAGCTTTATGGATTTTCGGACTTGTTGTAAACAATATTTTTCGAACGTTCAGTGTCAAAACTTGCCCGAATCCTCTTCATATTCTTAAAAAACTTCGCGAGCGTTACAAGCTTAACAAGGGAATACATCGGTGGTCAGAAAGCGATTCTCAGCTGTTTCTCTTTGGCAGTTTCAGTAGTTCAGCTTTATCTTTGCTTATATTATGTAAATAATATAGTTTTAGTTGGCTTTTTTCGGATCTGGCCGGACGATGTGACTGTTAATTCACAATAAGCAGCTCTGGAGTCACCCAAGTCCAATATTGTACGGATGGGAATTTTAGAAAGGCGATTTTAAAAAATCTTCTGATTCATCTAAACTATTCTTGATATAGAGTGACGTGATCGATCCTTCGTCTCAGTATTCTGCTAAGTATAATTTAGAAGTTTGGACTATACTAAAATTCTTCCGTTTAGTGGTTTCAAAGTTTAATCGTCCTGTGCTGTACAGATCAATAAAGCGCATCCAAAAGATTGACTTTCAGCTGGATTCGTGTTTCATTTTTATTTACCCGCGGTTTTCAGCTATGATCAGTTATTTTTAGTGATGATCTATACCTCTTCAGCGAAAGTCCAGCAGTGACAGATAAGCTTTCGACAGTGAAGCAGAGCCAGCGATTGATTTCTATCCAAGAGCGAGAAATGGTCAAGCAGAATGGGACAGTGAAGGTCAGCAAACACCCAGTACCCAGTAAATTCTACAAAAAACAAAAAACGTCTGGGAAAAAATTGAGAGAGCAAGAATAATGCCAACACAGTCGACCGCAGAAAAACAATGAAATTCAAATTTTTAAAGCTTGGCGTTTTGTTAAGACGATTGACTGCTTTTGTGACATTTGTCACACCAACTGCCAAACGCCCCTATCCCGAAAAAAAATATGAGAACATTAAAAAATAAGGCCCTAGTAGCGAATACCCCCCCCCTCCCCAACGATTTTACCTTTTTAAACTTAAGTAAAAAGTACCCTAATTTATGTTCCATTTTGAAATTTATATATTTTTTATTTTATTTGCATTTATTTGTACTAGAAAGTTTGTCCATCAAACATGTAAGCTAGTAAAATTAATAAGCAAATGTCCTGGAACAGCAATGAACCTAGAAGTCATGTTCGATCACTCACAACCAAATATTTATTGGGTGTTTAGATTTTCCATTATATTTTTTGGTACTTATACGGTTCACACCCCCCCCCATATCTGAATTTTTTCTAAAACAGGTTTTAACCATTTCTAAGCTATTCTTACACGACCACTTTCTATCAAAAATTTTGACTTTTTAGATTTTTAATTTTGACTAATTTGCCTTGTACACCACTCATATACGCTAAAATTAGGTTGAATTAACATTTTTTATTTAAATAGGGTATACAATACCTTAACTATCCATATACGGTTGGGGTAATACCCTATTAATAAATCAAATGAGTATAATGATTATCCTCGGCAGGCAACCTACTTCAACAGAAAGCCCTTTGAAGGTTCATGGTCCGGGCCAAGGGTTGACGCTTTATATATCAAGAAATAAATCAAGACAATTAAAATATATCAAGAAAGAGATGTAGATGTATATCTTCAAGATATATATTTATATATAGATATATATAATGGGTCACATATTGGTCCGGACCATGTACCCCCAAAGAGGCTTCCTATTGAAGTAGGTGTAAATTTCTTTGTTAATTTCGTCGGACAATTGTCATGGACAAATGTCATTGGTCAACCCTAGTTCAGACTAAAAAACTTGAATTCCCGCAAAATTATTTAAAATTTTAATAATTGAGAGGCTAAAGTATGGTATACACCGGCCAGTCAAATCTGGTATACAACGGCCAGTCAAGTCTGGTATACACCGGCCAGTCAAGTCTGGTATACACCGGCCAGTCAATCTAATCGAATTTAAATTAATTTTAAACTGGGATTATTACCTATTATCGGCAAATCCATTCCATATAACACTGTTTTTGCTGTTCTTTTATGTTTTTATTCAGGCGTTGCCTTTATTACTTTGCTATTTGTTTATATATTTTATTTGTTATAGATGGCTATAAAATTGCATTTGGAGTACATAATCGAAAACAGTGGTGGAATGATTCAGCTACAGCTGGAAACAACGTGAAGGATGAACTGGAGCAGTCTTCGTATTTTATCCGTGATCAAACACAACAAGAAAATTTTCAAAATAAATGTGGGTTGCAATTAAAAAAATCCCTCTGGCGCCGTTATAAGTGTATAAATATTTAGGGGCATTAACATGTTCAAAATTTTAAAATGAAACGCACTAAACTTATAATACAAAAATAATATCTTGGTCTATGTTTTGTGATGGCCGAGTGGATTTGTGCTTGCATTCACTTTTGGGATTAGCGGTTTGAATCCCACTGAGCTAAATTTTTTTTATTTTTTTATTCTAGAATTTAATTAAATTAAAACAAAATTTAATTAAAAAAATGTATTTTGCGATTTAAAAAAGACTAAAGTGAGTTATACCACCTCTCTCAAAACATACTTTCATGACTTTCTAAAATTTATACAGCTAAAAACTATAGAAAACGAGTTTTTAGATGTGAGAAGACATGATTTAGGACATCCGTTAATGATGCTGCGAAAGCTCGAAATGATTTTTCGCCTTGAAAAACGCGGTATTTTGATTTTGCGTGGGTTCGCGACATTATTATTTTTGGCGCTAGTACAACCCCCCCCCCCCCAAGAATCTGACCATCTCAAAATTTGGGTATATTTTCCGACTTTTGAAGAGTGGCTCTATTAGAGAGAATACGGTAGCTTAACCCAAGGAAAAAGGCCAGGCTGCCAGTAAGGTCAAATCTCTCAGGTGCAGCTATATCGAGGTTTCTGACAATGGCACAAAAACACCCTTTGAAGCATCTTCATTCCATAATAACATTAAAAAATAACGTTAAGCATAAACAAAAAACGTTTGGGTACGCATCGATAATAGCTTTTTCACCAGACAAGACCTACTTGCGCTCATTTAGAGATTTCGTATCCGGAGGGTATCCAGGTATATGGAGGTGGTAGTACCAAGAAAGTGGTATTCAGGTAGTTATACAAAGGGCGTGACTAGGTATGAGTACTCAGGTGGAAGCTCAGGTAGTTTGTGGTACGTGGATAATGGTATATTGTAGGCTCTAGTTAGTGGTATAGTTATATACTTAGTATTCTTGGCATGCAAAGTATGAATTTAATTCAAACATTCTTCTATAGCAAACCGCAGTTTTGCCGTATATCCAGCATAGACCACCAAAACCATGTGGTCGTCCACTTGGAGATAATTTTTTGGGGATTTTCTGATTTTAAAACATGTCTTCTGCATTACTCCGATCATTCTAAAGATGGCTTGACAATAATAAAACAACGTTTTATCTAGAACTTTTGAGTTATTGTAAAATCTTGATTTATTAAAAATCTGGAATTTTCGATAACTCAAAAAGTACCCAATAAAACGTAATTTTACTCTTGTCAAAACACTTCCAGAACGCTCAAATTAGTTATAAAAACGGTTTTGGAACCCGAAAATTCAAAAAATTAGCTCCAAGTGGACGACCACTTGATTTTGGTGGTCTATGCTGGATATCCGGCAAAACTGCGGTTGATCTATAGAAGAATGTTTGAATTAATAAGTAGGGTTGTCTAACCGAGGGCTCGAAATCGAGCTTTCCGCTCGAAGCTGGACTTTTTCGAGCTTCGAACCTCGAGCCGAGCCCTCGAAAATTTCTAGCTTCGAGCCTCGAGCCAACCTCTTGAAATTTTAGAACTTTAAGTCCAATATATTTTATTGAACAAACCAAAACACAATACTTAAACATTTTCTTCTTATAACATACAACTATTTTTTCTTTGTTTTTTTGTTCTTATCAGCTGCTTCTTTTAAGATTTGATCCGCCAATTAGGCCTTGATAATGAGTAGGTTAGCCGCCGTCTGCTTACCCAAACGAGAGCTGAGAGAGTTAGCAAAAAAATTCTGGCCTTGGAGAAAAATTGCTCAGGCTCCTCGCTGAATAACGAGATTGCCAAGTACCTGCCTGATCCGCGCAAACCAAGAATCGACGACGAAGGTGGGCAAAACTGGCACGTAGCTCCTCATTTTTGACTGCAGGCATATCTGCAAAGTTAATAGAAATAAGTTTGATGAAGCGATCTTGAGCGTAAACGCAAAATATTTAAAAAAGAACGAAAGAAATGAATAGCGCATGAAAAGAAGTTGGCAACGAATGTGTACAAAATTTACGGCGAAATTTTTTTAGCGGCAATTCGAAAAATCAATGAGAATTGTGAAAAATTCAGAGTTTTCAGTTCCGATCTGAGGCTGCAATGTTTCGAGCCTCGAGCCGAGCCCTCGAAAAAAAAGCCGAGCCGCTCGACAACCCTATTAATAATTATAATTTTCAAGACAGAAGTATACCACCATAATTCTGGTCCTCAAAGATGCGGCCCCGGATTTCTGGCCCGAAAGTTCTGCCCACCAAACGGCAGCCTCAGAATAGTCATAACCACAAATAATGAAAACGATGAATTGGGCGGAATTTCATATATAAGGGAGCAAATCGTCGACATATATACGGGAGGAAGGAGGAATCGTCCCACTTTTTTGGTAGGAAGGGAATCGTCCCACTTATTCGGGAGGGAGGAAATCGTCCCACTGATTCGCGAAGGGAGGGAATCGTCACGTACCGCTTACAACAAGACACATAAAACAGCAAAAATGACAACAGAGACAATATATATAACGAATTCTTGGTAGCGCCAGTTTTTTCGAATTTGCGAACCACATTGCTGACCATTTATCTTGCGCTCTGAACAGCTGCCTGATCCGCGCAAACCCAAGAATCGACGACGAAGATGGGCAAAACTGGCACGTAGCTCCTCATTTTTGACTGCAGGCATATCTGCAAAGTTAATAGAAATAAGTTTGATGAAGCGATCTTGAGCGTTAACGCAAAATATTTAAAAAAGAACGAAAGAAATCAATGCAATGCACAAAGTCGACGACCAATAAGAAAATGGGACGCAAGTGAAAAAACAAGCAAAAAACAGGAGTATAAAAAAATCGAATAAGGAAAACTGAAATTTGTACAAAAAGGTTAACGTAATTTTTAATCACCCTGTATATCGAGAGCGTCTTTCAAAATTTGGGCTCAATCGCATATACCCTCCTCCCAATCAACTTTTTTCAAAAGTGTTCCCAAACACCTTATATCGACGTAAAATCACCACAGAAACTCCAAAGTACATTATTTTGAGTTTTGGTCTATAAAATATCGAGTTTTTAAATTTCTTATAAATTTCTTATGAAATTTTTGCTTGAATTTTCCTGTACTTTTTTACAATTCTGAAAGGTGAAGATCTCAAATTACCTGGAAAAATAAGTCGAGTTTAGTTTTTCAGTTTTGACAAATTTGTGCAAAAACTTTAAAAAGATTAAAAAAACAGTAATGTCGCAAACCCATGCCATATCAAAATACCGCGTTTTGGAATGCGAAAAACCATTTCGAGCTCTTGCAACTCTCCCCTCTAAATTGACGTTAAATGAACTTAAATGACTTTAAATGACATAAAATGACGTTAAATTAAAGCCTGAGCTTATTATTGCAATTTTAGATGTGAAGAGAATTGCCAATGATGAAGAAGTACAAAGTTGTCTACTGTCACACTCAAAAATCATTCAGGGAGAGAAAATGTGAATAGAAACGTTACATTTTGCATTTTGAAATTTATATATTTTTATTTTATTTGCATTTATTTGTACTAGAAAGTTTGTCCATCAAACATGTAAGCTAGTAAAATTAATAAGCAAATGTCCTGGAACAGCAATGAACCTAGAAGTCATGTTCGATCACTCACAACCAAATATTTATTGGGTGTTTAGATTTCCATTATATTTTTTGGTACTTATACGGTTCACACCCCCCCCCCATATCTGAATTTTTTCTAAAACAGGTTTTAACCATTTCTAAGCTATTCTTACACGACCACTTTCTATCAAAATTTTGACTTTTTAGATTTTTTAATTTTGACTAATTTGGCCTTGTACACCACTCATATACGCTAAAATTAGGTTGAATTAACATTTTTTATTTAAATAGGGTATACAATACCTTAACTATCCATATACGGTTGGGGTAATACCCTATTAATAAATCAAATGAGTATAATGATTATCCTCGGCAGGCAACCTACTTCAACAGAAAGCCCCTTTGAAGGTTCATGGTCCGGGCCAAGGGTTGACCCTTTATATATCAAGAAATAAATCAAGACAATTAAAATATATCAAGGAAAGAGATGTAGATGTATATCTTCAAGATATATATTTATATATAGATATATATAATGGGTCACATATTGGTCCGGACCATGTACCCCCAAAGAGGCTTCCTATTGAAGTAGGTGTAAATTTCTTTGTTAATTTCGTCGGACAATTGTCATGGACAAATGTCATTGGTCAACCCTAGTTCAGACTAAAAAACTTGAATTCCCGCAAAATTATTTAAAATTTTTAATAATTGAGAGGCTAAAGTATGGTATACACCGGCCAGTCAAATCTGGTATACAACGGCCAGTCAAGTCTGGTATACACCGGCCAGTCAAGTCTGGTATACACCGGCCAGTCAATCTAATCGAATTTTAAATTAATTTTAAACTGGGGATTATTACCTATTATCGGCAAATCCATTCCATATAACACTGTTTTTGCTGTTCTTTTATGTTTTTATTCAGGCGTTGCCTTTATTACTTTGCTATTTGTTTATATATTTTATTTGTTATAGATGGCTATAAAATTGCATTTGGAGTACATAATCGAAAACAGTGGTGGAATGATTCAGCTACAGCTGGAAACAACGTGAAGGATGAACTGGAGCAGTCTTCGTATTTTATCCGTGATCAAACACAACAAGAAAATTTTCAAAATAAATGTGGGTTGCAATTAAAAAAAATCCCTCTGGCGCCGTTATAAGTGTATAAATATTTAGGGGCATTAACATGTTCAAAATTTTAAAATGAAACGCACTAAACTTATAATACAAAAATAATATCTTGGTCTATGTTTTGTGATGGCCGAGTGGATTTGTGCTTGCATTCACTTTTTGGATTAGCGGTTTGAATCCCACTGAGCTAAATTTTTTTATTTTTTTATTCTAGAATTTAATTAAATTAAAACAAAATTTAATTAAAAAATGTATTTTGCGATTTAAAAAAGACTAAAGTGAGTTATACCACCTCTCTCAAAACATACTTTCATGACTTTCTAAAAATTTATACAGCTAAAAACTATAGAAAACGAGTTTTTAGATGTGAGAAGACATGATTTAGGACATCCGTTAATGATGCTGCGAAAGCTCGAAATGATTTTTCGCCTTGAAAAACGCGGTATTTTGATTTTGCGTGGGTTCGCGACATTATTATTTTTGGCGCTAGTACAACCCCCCCCCCCCAAGAATCTGACCATCTCAAAATTTGGGTATATTTTCCGACTTTTGAAGAGTGGCTCTATTAGAGAGAATACGGTAGCTTAACCCCAAGGAAAAAGGCCAGGCTGCCAGTAAGGTCAAATCTCTCAGGTGCAGCTATATCGAGGTTTCTGACAATGGCACAAAAACACCCTTTGAAGCATCTTCATTCCATAATAACATTAAAAAATAACGTTAAGCATAAACAAAAAACGTTTGGGTACGCATCGATAATAGCTTTTTTCACCAGACAAGACCTACTTGCGCTCATTTAGAGATTTCGTATCCGGAGGGTATCCAGGTATATGGAGGTGGTAGTACCAAGAAAGTGGTATTCAGGTAGTTATACAAAGGGCGTGACTAGGTATGAGTACTCAGGTGGAAGCTCAGGTAGTTTGTGGTACGTGGATAATGGTATATTGTAGGCTCTAGTTAGTGGTATAGTTATATACTTAGTATTCTTGGCATGCAAAGTATGAATTTAATTCAAACATTCTTCTATAGCAAACCGCAGTTTTGCCGTATATCCAGCATAGACCACCAAAACCATGTGGTCGTCCACTTGGAGATAATTTTTTGGGGATTTTCTGATTTTAAAACATGTCTTCTGCATTACTCCGATCATTCTAAAGATGGCTTGACAATAATAAAACAACGTTTTATCTAGAACTTTTTGAGTTATTGTAAAATCTTGATTTATTAAAAATCTGGAATTTTCGATAACTCAAAAAGTACCAATAAAACGTAATTTTACTCTTGTCAAAACACTTCCAGAACGCTCAAATTAGTTATAAAAACGGTTTTGGAACCCGAAAATTCAAAAAATTAGCTCCAAGTGGACGACCACTTGATTTTGGTGGTCTATGCTGGATATCCGGCAAAACTGCGGTTGATCTATAGAAGAATGTTTGAATTAATAAGTAGGGTTGTCTAACCGAGGGCTTGAAATCGAGCTTTCCGCTCGAAGCTGGACTTTTTCGAGCTTCGAACCTCGAGCCGAGCCCTCGAAAATTTCTAGCTTCGAGCCTCGAGCCAACCTCTTGAAATTTTAGAACTTTAAGTCCCAATATATTTTATTGAACAAAACCAAAACACAATACTTAAACATTTTCTTCTTATAACATACAAATATTTTTTCTTTGTTTTTTTTGTTCTTATCAGCTGCTTCTTTTAAGATTTGATCCGCCAATTAGGCCTTGATAATGAGTAGGTTAGCCGCCGTCTGCTTACCCAAACGAGAGCTGAGAGAGTTAGCAAAAAAATTCTGGCCTTGGAGAAAAATTGCTCAGGCTCCACGCTGAATAACGAGATTGCCAAGTACTTGCGAGCCAAAACTGCCAGATTCGGAAAGCGCACTCCATTGTTTGCCCACCATTGATACATTTCGTCGTGCCCAGGAACATCTGTCTTCTAAAACTTATTCAGGGTAACCTCAATAACCGAAGTGAGCTAATCGTAAGAATATTCACTCCTTCCAAAACTTGCTGTAAACAGTTCTCTTCCTCTTCGTCCCAGAGATCACTTGGCATCAGCTGGATGGAAGCTGATTGAACGGCACTTTCAGGCTGACCTTCATTGTTTGTAATGAGAAAAATAATTTCCTCTTTAATGAACTCCCACTTATGCTTCGGCATGACAGCTGTTCTAAACATCAATTCACTTCCAAATATCATTACCAAGCGAGAACAATCTGCTGTCCTTTGACGAATGACTACAGATTTTTGACACACTTGATTGCTTTTACTAGAACCTCTGAAGTTACATCCTGGCAAGACGGAAGCTGAAACCAGTAACAGCATAACACGAAGACTATTAATTTCAAGGTACCTTGGCCAAGCAATAGTTGTGTTTAATCAGACGCCGCAAAAACGGGACTTAGCGATGGAGAAAGGAAGATTGTTGTCTACATTAAAGTCGGTCAAATCATTTGTCGATGTTTCGCTTTGCTGTTTTGAATAGTTGAGGTTGAAGATCGTAACAATCGATTCTACTTTGGTCTTCTTCGGATCGGTCGGACCAGTTTATTTCTCCTTTATTGCTTCTTTGTGCCTTGTGGATTCTAAGTGCCTCGAAAGATGAGAAGTTGCACTGCTCTTGCTCAAATTTACTTCTTCTCCGCAAGCGCGAAACGAAACCAACTTTTGAATTAACTTAACTTAACTTTTGAATCAAAAGCTCAAAGTTCAAGTTAGAAGTACCTGCGATCATGGAGGAAAAGGGTCGCTAGCATTACAATCTGAAAAGGTGTGGCAACCAGCAACATCAAATATTACATGGCTTTTATACATTATTTCAGGTTCGCATTAACCCTTTTCATTTCTTCGTTACCAGCTTGGAAGCAACAATTCCGAGAGAATGGCTTGGAGCTGGGCCGCTAATGATCAGAATGTGGATCTATCACAGAAACACCAATTCATCATTGCTCCCAGTGGTATTAACAAGTTGCTTAATGCTTGTTAGAACAATAAATTGGCCAGTGAGAGTTACGATGAAGTAGCCAATGAAAGTGATTGTGGATTCTAAGTGCCTCGAAAGATGAAAAGTTACACCGCTTTTGCTCAAATTTAGTTCTTCTCCGCAAGCGCACACTGTTTTATCATCGCTCTTGACGAAACCAACTTTTGAATTCCACACGCTGCTTCGCATTGTTACCTAAATAATGAAGCATTCAGCAATGAGATAAGAATAGCGCATGAAAAGAAGTTGGCAACGAATGTGTACAAAATTTACGGCGAAATTTTTTTAGCGGCAATTCGAAAAATCAATGAGAATTGTGAAAATTCAGAGTTTTCAGTTCCGATCTGAGGCTGCAATGTTTCGAGCCTCGAGCCGAGCCCTCGAAAAAAAAGCCGAGCCGCTCGACAACCCTATTAATAATTATAATTTTCAAGACAGAAGTATACCACCATAATTCTGGTCCTCAAAGATGCGGCCCCGGATTTCTGGCCCGAAAGTTCTGCCAGCAAACGGCAGCCTCAGAATAGTCATAACCACAAATAATGAAAACGATGAATTGGGCGGAATTTCATATATAAGGGAGCAAATCGTCGACATATACGGGAGGAAGGGAGGGAATCGTCCCACTTTTTTGGTAGGAAGGGAATCGTCCCACTTATTCGGGAGGGAGGAAATCGTCCCACTGATTCGCGAGGGAGGAATCGTCACGTACCGCTTACAACAAGACACATAAAACAGCAAAATGACAACAGAGACAATATATATAACGAATTCTTGGTAGCGCCAGTTTTTCGAATTTGCGAACCACATTGCTGACCATTTATCTTGCACTCTGAACAGCTGCCTGATCCGCGCAAACCCAAGACTCGACGACGAAGATGGGCAAAACTGGCACGTAGCTCCTCACTTTTGACTGCAGGCATATCTGCAAAGTTAATAGAAATAAGTTTGATGAAGCGATCTTGAGCGTAAACGCAAAATATTTAAAAAAGAACGAAAGAAATCAATGCAATGCACAAAGTCGACGACCAATAAGAAAATGGGACGCAAGTGAAAAAACAAGCAAAAAACAGGAGTATAAAAAAATCGAATAAGGAAAACTGAAATTTGTACAAAAAGGTTAACGTATTTTTAATCACCCTGTATATCGAGAGCGTCTTTCAAAATTGGGCTCCAATCGCATATACCCTCCTCCCAATCAACTTTTTTCAAAAGTGTTCCCAAACACCTTATATCGACGTAAAATCACCACAGAAACTCCAAAAGTACATTATTTTTGAGTTTTGGTCTATAAAATATCGAGTTTTTTAAATTTCTTATAAATTTCTTATGAAATTTTTGCTTGAATTTTCCTGTACTTTTTTACAATTCTGAAAGGTGAAGATCTCAAATTACCTGGAAAAATAAGTCGAGTTTAGTTTTTCAGTTTTGACAAATTTGTGCAAAAACTTTAAAAAGATTAAAAAAACAGTAATGTCGCAAACCCATGCCATATCAAAATACCGCGTTTCGGAATGCGAAAAACCATTTCGAGCTCTTGCAACTCTCCCCCTCTAAATTGACGTTAAATGAACTTAAATGACTTTAAATGACATAAAATGACGTTAAATTAAAGCCTGAGCTTATTATTGAAATTTTAGATGTGAAGAGAATTGCCAATGATGAAGAAGTACAAAGTTGTCTACTGTCACACTCAAAAATCATTCAGGGAGAGAAAATGTGAATAGAAACGTTACATTTTGCATTTTGAAATTTATATATTTTTTATTTTATTTGCATTTATTTGTACTAGAAAGTTTGTCCATCAAACATGTAAGCTAGTAAAATTAATAAGCAAATGTCCTGGAACAGCAATGAACCTAGAAGTCATGTTCGATCACTCACAACCAAATATTTATTGGGTGTTTAGATTTTCCATTATATTTTTTGGTACTTATACGGTTCACACCCCCCCCCCATATCTGAATTTTTTCTAAAACAGGTTTTAACCATTTCTAAGCTATTCTTACACGACCACTTTCTATCAAAATTTTGACTTTTTAGATTTTTTAATTTTGACTAATTTGGCCTTGTACACCACTCATATACGCTAAAATTAGGTTGAATTAACATTTTTTATTTAAATAGGGTATACAATACCTTAACTATCCATATACGGTTGGGGTAATACCCTATTAATAAATCAAATGAGTATAATGATTATCCTCGGCAGGCAACCTACTTCAACAGAAAGCCCCTTTGAAGGTTCATGGTCCGGGCCAAGGGTTGACGCTTTATATATCAAGAAATAAATCAAGACAATTAAAATATATCAAGGAAAGAGATGTAGATGTATATCTTCAAGATATATATTTATATATAGATATATATAATGGGTCACATATTGGTCCGGACCATGTACCCCCAAAGAGGCTTCCTATTGAAGTAGGTGTAAATTTCTTTGTTAATTTCGTCGGACAATTGTCATGGACAAATGTCATTGGTCAACCCTAGTTCAGACTAAAAAACTTGAATTCCCGCAAATTATTTAAAATTTTTAATAATTGAGAGGCTAAAGTATGGTATACACCGGCCAGTCAAATCTGGTATACAACGGCCAGTCAAGTCTGGTATACACCGGCCAGTCAAGTCTGGTATACACCGGCCAGTCAATCTAATCGAATTTTAAATTAATTTTAAACTGGGATTATTACCTATTATCGGCAAATCCATTCCATATAACACTGTTTTTGCTGTTCTTTTATGTTTTTATTCAGGCTTGCCTTTATTACTTTGCTATGTGTTTATATATTTTTTATATTATTTGTTATAGATGGCTCTGAAGGCGAATGGACGTGTGCAATCGCATCGATGGATTCTGTCCGATTTGGATCGTCTTGGACAAAACAAAGACGCTATTCTATCCTTCCTAGATCGGCACAATATCGTTTCTATGGATCAGTCGTGTCCTAAATGTGGTAAACCCAGCATGCGCCTAGACCAAAGAAATAATAAGTAAAATTAGCTCTGTTTTCTATTTTTATTTGTTGTTTTTAGCAATGTCCGGTTTCAATGTGTCTTAAGAGCCATCTATAACAAATAAAATATATAAACAAATAGCAAAGTAATGAAGGCAACGCCTGAATGAAAACATAAAAGAACAGCAAAAACAGTGTTATATGGAATGGATTTGCCGATAATAGGTAATAACCCCAGTTTAAAATTAATTTAAGATTCGATTAGATTGACTGGCAGGTGTATACCAGACTTGACTGGCCGGTGTATACCAGAATTGCTCCTAATTGAGAATATTGGATAGAATATTAGATTAGAATATTAAAAATATTGAGAATACGGAAGATGAATTTCCCGGAGAGGGAATGCGAACCCCATTGGAACCCCTTCCTTTCGACTAAACCCTACTCCATCCTCTCGATTAAACCCTACCCCTTCCTCTCGATTAAACCCTACCCTTCCTCTCGATTAAACCCTACCCCTTCCTCTCGATTAAACCCTACCCCTTCCTCTCGATTAAACCCTACCCCTTCCTCTCGATTAAACCCTACCCCTTCCTCTCGATTAAACCCTACCCCTTCCTCTCGATTAAACCCTACCCCTTCCTCTCGATTAAACCCTACCCCTTCCTCTCGATTAAACCCTACCCTTCCTCTCGATTAAACCCTACCCCTTCCTCTCGATGAAACCCAAGTTTTAGCTATAAAAAACTTCGAAATCCGAATTCGAAATTGAAGTATGAAATTCGATCTTTAGATAGTTTTTCGTTTATGACATCAAGTTTATATTCCTTAAGCAAAAATCTATCTATTGACGAATTCGAAATCACGAATCAATTTACGGAAATGTCGAACTATTCGAACTTTAAAACGCAAAGGCGTTTATCCCTATGAATATATGGATTCTTTCAAAAAATATGATGAAAAATTTTTGCCACCGCTAAAATTGGTATAATTAGCGTTTTTTGCCCCCAAATTTGCAAATTTCCCGCTTTTATGTAAAAAAAGCCCTTAAAAGGGGTTTTTGAGTTGGGGAATGGGTGGATGGGCTGTCCTAGAAATGGTATGTGGTATTCGCTAGCAGCGCCAAAATTTATTAACAATGAGAATACATCGACCCAACAATTTGTAAATAAAACTTGATTGAAACTTGTAATAAAAAGTGAAAAGGCTGAAATTCGAAAAATGGTGCAGTTTTTATGGAAATCATGGACCTTTAACAGCTTTTTAACAAAAAATTATTTTTTGTTAACTCTCTCAACTAAAATATTTACAGTTAAACATAAGTGTTAACTATAAAATAGTATTTTATAGTAAACTTTGAATATTGACTGTAAAGCTATATTTCGTCAGTTAACATTGCAATATCCAACATTTAAAAAGAATACTTAAATAAATAAATTTAGGCACTTTTTCGTGGATGTTCAACTACCCTGTAGATGTCATCAAAACCAGATTTCAAGCCGATGACACTCACAAAGCTACGTGCAAGTAGTTAATAAGATGTATGCTAAACAGTGGTTACGCACATTTTTTGTCGGACTTAGCCCTACTTTAATAAGGTAATACTCAACAAATTAACTAAAACAAAACTAAAAAAATTAATCAACTCTTGGTTAACTATTTTACAGTTGAGTCGTTAAAATCAGCTACTCTTTATCATAGGTTTTGGAACAAAATTATATAGCAAAATATCATAACTATTTGATCACAATGGCTATTGTGTATGCCGTATATTAAAAAATTTCAGAGCTTTTCCAACAAATGCTGCAACCTTTTTTACTGTGGAGTGGACCTATCGCTTACTTATCGATTACGATCTTTTCGGCAAGATTTTCTCATCCACTCTTCCAGACAGGACCACCCAAGAATACTTACCAGCTGCCTGCTCCTCTTTATTTTCACCAAGCACAAAGCCTAGCCCTGCAAGGCGGCCTCTAGCAAGAGAGTTTATATATCAGGCTATGAACTATGGAATAATCCATATCTCGGTTTATTACCAGAAGCGGGCTCCACCTTGATTGATATTGACCCTATTTCAATCAACAGGTATAGAGTGTGTGTTGTGTAAACGAGTGTACACGACGAGTATATTTCAGTTCAAAGATTGCCATAAATTTGTTGTTTGTATTAAATTTGTGTTTTTGTATTGTTAGCTATAAATTTTTTTAAAGATGAAGTATTAGTAGTATTCATAAGTGTTAGCATTAGTATACAAAACTACTAAACATCCACTAATTGTTTTGATATTTATTTTTTCATGACTGCATAATGAAAATTTTCCAGATTAAACAATTAATTTAATGTATAGACTTTATAAGTAATTCACTTGTAATAAGAGCTTCAAGCCAGATTTTCTGGCTCTACGTATCGCTTTTATGGTATAAAAATGGGTTTCGAATGTCTAGATTTCAATAGTTAAACTGTAGATCATTTTATATTTACCGTGTTTCCTTTAATTTAATTGGATCGTTTCGCCAATAGTTTGATTTCTCAAGTACTCTTATTGCCTTGTCAGGCAAATTATCACTCATTTTGTAGCCAGAGAGATGAGCTACAAAATCAGTGGTAATTTGCCTGACAAATATATGTATTTGAGGAAAGCAGCTACCGGCGAAATTAAAATTAATGTTCAAAAGAAATTAACATTTTTATCTAGCTAAAAAGATTATCTATTCTCTTTTTTGGCCATAGTTGATTTTGGTTGAATATTCAATCAGATAATTTTCATGCGGGTATGAGATGTGTAGTGGTTTTGTAGGTTTACTTCAGACTTATGTAGGTTAACCTTTGTAGGTTAACTTTGTAAGACGAGGGGTATAGCGTCCTCATATTAGAAGGCCTGGTTAAGCTGATCAGCCGCATTTAAATTGTTTTTGAAGAACCATGGCAGTAGACGATCAACGATGCCATTGTCGACTATCCGTTTCGTATAAACCTATGCATTTCTGTCCATGGAAAAAGTGTAGAATCAACTTTTTCCGATTTTCACTGAATATCGTTGTTATTCAGGTTTCTCATCGGGAAAAAAAAACAATTTTATATGCGTATTTTGTTCTCAAAGAAAAGTTTTGTCTTATGTCGATACAATAAAAAAGAAACCTCATCAATATGTCAAAAAATAAAAAAGTTACAAACATTTCAAAAAGGCGGGACACCCTGTACTTTGAATAACTAAAAAAAGATTAATGCAAGATGCGAATCGTCTTGCAATAATTTAATAAATTTTTAACAAAAATTGTTTTCTGTCTCAACCAATAACATTTATAAAGCTTGTGAATGAAAACATTTGGTGGTTGGAGTCCCTTATTTCTTAGTTTTCCTTATTTTTTTCTCTAATATATCCACTGCTTTTCTTTGCGATTCTCGTGCCTAGCAATTTTAAAAAGACACTGCAGAAGTTAAGCACTATTCCGAAGGTCATTAAAAATGGCCGCTTTTTGTTTAGCTTAGGCTTATCCATTCTCGATTTTTTGCATTTATGCTAGAGGAGGACTGTTTAGGATGACGCATTTTCATTTATTTTTCGTCTGTTATTTCACTATTTTTAACAAAAAAACTATTAATTGGATTTTTTTTGAATAGACTTTTCTTTTTCTTAGTATCTCTAATTTTCTAAAAAAGTGGTACAGTCGACGCTGGCTATAACTGGACATAAGTAGAAACTATGTTGTAGGCTAAGATATGTAATCCGTCAATCCTGGAAAAAGTTCATCCTAGCATGCGCTGTCTTACCCTGGGGCCTATTTCACTATTTGAAGATTGGGAAATTTCCATGGAAAATGAAAAGTGGATAATGGAAAATTCGTGTCTTACTAAACGAAAAATGGAAATGGAAAGTGAAAAATAGAAAGTGGAAAATTTGCATGTCTCTGTCTTACTAAAATATTTTCCATCTTACACTTTCATTTAATTAACACCACTTGGGTATCCCACCACCCTTTTGCTGGATATCCAACATGGGTCATGAAAACCAAGTGGTCATATATTTGTCTAGTTAGAGCAAAATTTTTTTACTCCATCGGGTTCCAAAGTCTGTTTTCTACATTAAGTCGATCATTCTAAAGATGGTTGATAACAGCATAATTACGTTTTTTCGAGAAATTCGCCTGGGTGCTACTTGAATTACTTTGATGAATTCTAAAAAAAGTATATAGTTTGGCGAAAGCGACCAATTTTTTGCACTTTTCAAATTGTTTCATTCTACAATTTTTGAGCTTTCATTTTTTGATTCGTAACAGAAACATTTATCATAATCGGAATACTAAATGGATTTTTTTGGTACTTATATGGTTTTTTCATATCAAATCTTTTTCAAGAACTGGTTGTAACCATTTATAAGCAATTCTTACACGGTAAAACCGGTATAAAAGGTTGTTTCCGATCACTTTTCATCAAAAGTTTTGACCTTTTTAGATATTTTACATGCCTGCTTTTGGCAGGCAACCTACTTCAATAGGAAGCCTCTTTGGATTTACATGGTCCGGGCCAAGAGCTGACCCTGTATATATCAACAAATATATCAGGAAAGAGATGTAGATATTATCTTCAAGATATATATTTCTTTGTATATAAAAGGTGAACCCTGGCTCGGACCATGTTCCCCCAAATTGACTAACTGTTGAAGTAGGTTGCCTGCCCAAAACAGCAGGTAGAAAGTCTAAAAAGTTCAAATTTCTGATGGAAAATGATCGGAAACAACGTTTTATCGTTTTTAGCATGTAATAATTGCTAAGAAATGTTAAAACCCCTTTTCTGAAAAAAATTAGATATATAGGGGTGACCGTATATATACCTATCTTTTCTGGGTTTTTTGAGTAATTTTTTGTTTAAAAGCAATAATTTTATAAACAAAATTCATTGTTGCACTCAAATTTGTTTTCAAGTATTCACCTTCAAAACCTATTTATTTCATTTTTAATAGGGTTGCGCGCGTTCGTTTAAATGACTGTTCGTTTAAACGATTAACGGTTTTTTTTGGCAAAATTAAACGAAACTATAAACGGGTCTGAGATAAACGGATAAAACGATAAACGGTTCCGCTAAACGGCGTTTAATTCGTTTAAAGGTGTAGATTGATGACGATTTTTCTGCATTCACTGGAGAGTGTAAATTTTTGTATTTCCGTTTTTTTGCTTATATTTTTGTTCATTGAGTAATTAGTTATATCGTTACATAATTTGGTTTGTTTAGAATATGGCTCCTGCTTCTACAGGTGGGGGAAAAAATTTCGGCCATTTTTTGAAATTTTTTCAAGGCTGATACCCCGTGAAACCCCAAAATTTTCTGAAGTTTCAACCAACAGTTTAAATAAACTTCAGCCCCGAGAGTGATTAAACTTACCGAAATAATTTCATTAGTCAGAATATTCCAAAATACAGCAAATATTTAAAGACTGTTTTTTCTTCATTTTTATACGCTAATTCCTATCGGAAAAGACTTGCTGCCATTTAATTTTTAAGCTGACTTCCTCTGCAAAAAATAAAGGAAAAAAGGCATCAAGCAACACTAAAATTTTAAAGATGGAAGACAAAAGAATAAAGGCGCTAATTCAAAAAAATAAAAAATGGCCGCGTTTTTATACCCCA